>PVJH01000011.1:168835-432848 GCA_004026705.1 Nesogale talazaci | reverse complement strand
ATCATGACAAAAAAGTATATCTTTTTTTTTTTTTTTAATTGCACCCTAGGGAGATGAAGACAAATCTGTTACTGGGAGAACTGGTCCGTAGGCACCGCTGGTTGAAGAGACATGTTGAAGCGTGTTTTATTTGCAGTAAACCCGTGTGTATCTGCACTGGCACCCCACAGGCAGGGCATGGACAGAACGCCCAGTCTCCCTGCTTGCACCTGTGAGAACAGGGCACAACTGGACTGGGATCTGACCCCAACGCTTTCAATTCTTTCTCAACACACAGTGAGAAGTGATGACTTAAGGCAGAAACAAAGCTTTCACAGTGTAAAGGAGAATAGAAATCAGGTTTCTAGTATAAGCCTCCAGGTGATTCTGATGCATGAACAAGGGTGATTTTTACGTTAAAATACAAAGCAATTCCGTCTATCGGGGTGGGAAGGCAAATCCTCAGAGGTGGATCAGACTGCAATGAACTGGCTGGAAGCCATGCCAGCAAGGCAGGTGTGTGAGGAGGAGAAGAAAGAGGGTCGGAGCCCCCAGCCTGCCCTCTCCCATGGAAGCTCTCGCTCCGGGAGCCTCCGGGAAGATCTGGGGCCATTATTACTTTAGAGCAGGGGCTCTGTTAACTAGCTCTCGAGCCATCTGCTGGCCGCTCTTTTCAGTATGCACACATGGCTCTTGAAGTGGAAGTGAAATCATTATCATTTCATTTATAAAAATTGCAAAGGCTTTTATTCAGAGAACGGTGACTTCCTTTGCTTGCAAAAATATGTTTATTCCTCTCAAATAATTTTTAAATTGTTTTTAGGGGCAGGATTGGCTCAAAAGTGTGCCAGCTCCTGCTTGATCTAGAATAAGAGGGCCCCTGATGGCATTGTGGGTTACTCATTGGTCTGCTAACTTCAAGGTCAGCAGTTCAAAACCACCAGGCATACCTTGGGAGAAAGAGGAGGCTCTCTACTCCCGTGCAGAAATATCGACTTGGAAATCCATGGGAACAATTTTATTTTGTCCTGCAAGGTTGCAGGAGTCAGGCTGACTCAATGGCCGTGCGTATTTTTATTCTAGATAAAGCCATTCAGCTCTCGCTCCTAAAAGGAACGGCTCAATAGTTCGGGTTGTTAGGCTAAAAATACCTTGGACCCAGAAAGTTTAAGTTCAGAGCCTTTAAGCAAAAGCACAAGCTGTAACTCCTAAACTCGCCTACCTACAAGCCAAATTCTGAGCAACCAGAGTCTCCTTCCTGAGACCTATTCCAATCAGATTGTGCCTTCAGTTTTTTTCTAGAATAATGATTTCTAGTATGTGACAGAACAATGATTAGCAAAGATTTACTAATCACCAATCTGGGCTGGGCACTCGACAGGAGCTGTCATCTGCATCCTCTAACATCCTCTGCTCTGCAGACAGGCAGGCTCGGGCGAGCTCACGGCCCTTGCTGGCTGTGAGCAGAGGCCGGCCGTGAGAGAAGGTGGGGAAGTGTGTCTGTGACTTGCGTGCTAGGCCTGCCTGCTACTCACCTCTGGAGCTGGCTTCCAGGGGACAGGGCTGGAGAACTGCCACAGCTAGAACAGAGGACAGCAGGTGGAGGGGGGGAGGGCTTGCCACGAAAGAAAAGCAGGAAGGTGAGGGCAGGAGCACCCTGACCCTTAGCAGCTGGGCCCAAAGGCAGGCAGGCAGGTGGGCAGGCAGGCAGGCAGCCAGCAGGAAGGAGGGTGGGAAAGAGAGGAACAAAGAATCCAACTCTGCCTGGAGTTAGCTGTAGCAGCGAAGAAAGAGGCAAGAATCAAAAAAACTACACTGGGTGTTGGGGAGTTGGGAGTGACCGGGAGCCAGCAAGAGAGACGGCAGCGGGGAGCACCTCCGAGAGCACTCCAGTGTCCTGGTGGGCAGGCCCATGTACGTAATGTACTTCCCGTGTGATCGGGTTTGCAGGGTGATATCCCCTGGCAGCGTCCAGCAGCACAGAGCCTCCTGAAGGACGGTGGCCCCCTCCACTCTGACTCAGCATGGCTGCTCCAGACAGGACACCCATCTGCACGGCGGTGGGTGAGGTAACCCCTAACGCCAGTCCTGCTGTGGCGAGCTGTTCACCCCACACGCAGGATCGAACCCTCACCACCGACTCAGCAATCGGCTGGGTGGCTGCCAGCCAAACAGGCCAGTTTAGGAAAGTTGATGTCTTCTTTTGTGAAGTACATTAAGACGTGTCCCCCTAGGATGTGGTGCAGATGGCCTGATTACCCACAACTTTCAAAAGTTGGGAGTCAAAAATCAGTGTATAAAACCATCCACTGCAGGGCCTTTGCCACCATCCTCTCTCTGCTTCTTCTTCTTCTTCTCCTTCAGGTTTCTGAGATTGTAAATCTTTTTTTTTTCAATGATTTCATTGGGGGCTCTTATAACATTCCATATATCATTTGTATCAAGCATATTTGTACATATGTTGCCATCTTCATTTCCAAATGTTGTCTACTTGAGCCCTTGGTATAAGCTCCTCTGAAGGACTCTGTCCCCCTCCACTCTGACTCAGCATGGCTGCTCCAGACAGGACACCCATCTGCACGGCGGTGGGTGAGGTAACACCGAACGCCAGTCCTGCTGTGGCGAGCTGTTCACCCCACATGAATCACGTTATGAGGACTCATACAACTCACGTTTTTTTATGAATCACGTCATTGAGGACTCATACAACTCCCATCATGATCCATACATCCATCAATTGTATGCAGGCCACATTTGCACACTTGTTGCCATCATCACTCTCAAAACATCCTCCCTCCACTTGGGCTCCCAGTACCAGCATCCCATATTTCCTCTTCCTCCCCTCTTCCCCATGAAGCCTTAATAATTAACAAACTATTACTTTTTCATATCGTACACTGTCCAATGTGTCCCTTCATTCACTTCCCTGTTGCCTGTGCCCCAGAGAGGAGGTTATATATAGATTCCTGAAATTGGTTCCCCCTTTCTATTCCACCATCCCTCCACCCTCCCAGTATTACCACTCCCACCACTGGTCCTGAGGGGTCATCTATCCTAAATTTCCCATATTTCTGGCTCCAGTGTACATCCCCTGGTCTAGCTGGATTTGTCTGGCAGAATTGGGATCATGATGGTGGGAGGAAGCATTTGAGAACTAGAGGAAAGTTGCATATTTCATTGTTACTACATTGCACCCTAACTGGCTCATCTCCTCTCTGCAACCTCTCTGTAAGAGGAAGTCACTTCACCTACTGATGGGCTTCACCTACTGATGGACTTTGTTGTTTCTGAGCTGGATGGCCACTTGTTTACTCAAGCCTTTAAGACCCCCCAGATACATTCTTCTTTTAAGTCAACTCATAATCCAAAGCAGGACCTAGCCTTGGAAACAGCTCCACCACACCATAGCCCCTTCCTGCGGAGCGTTGAATCCTGCATGTTCCCACCTGCCGCTGCAGCTCAGCCTCTAGCAGGCCTGCAGCACCCCAACTCCAGACTTCCTCTTGCATCCTTGCTCCCTGTCCCTGTCATCCAGCCTCCATGCACAGAGCAACTGGCGTGACTTTACAGTGTAAAATCAGACCACAGAATTCTTCGGCGGTGGCCCAGTGCACTTATATAATAGCTGTTCACCTTGGCTTTCCAGGCTCCATATAATCCCACCCTTTGGAGTTTTCCGACTCCTTCCCACACCACTCTCCTGGAACGCCAAGGCCATGTCTGTCTTGTTTGTATTATCTCACCAGGGTTAGGCTGGTGCAGAAGGCAGAACACAAACCAGAGCACAGGTACTCAGCATTTTTTGAATGAACGAAAGGAAAAGGAGAGTCTGTAATACAACGAATGCCCACTAGAGGGCTCCTTGACACTTCAGAACAAGACTGAACGGTCTGCTAACCTGGGCCAGGACACCCATGGGGAGGTACCGATAAAGGGGGAAGGTTCATAATACAGCAAGTTCATCTTAAAAAGTCATCCTCTAACAACTGCCTAGACTACCTGCCAGCCAGGTGACCGTCCTGTGACTGTCTGCCCGAATCTATACGCTGTCTCTCTCTCTCTGTCTCTCTCTCTCTCTCTCTCTCACACACACACACACACACACACACACACACACACACACACGCAATATGGCTTCTCGATGCCTCAGTGAGCCATCTCTTAACAGATATGGTGACATAATGCAAACAGAGCACTTAGTTCATTTCTGGCTTATGGAAGTGCCCAATAAGTGGTGGCAATTACTCAAGTCAACTAATGGAAATGGTTTCCCAAGGGGCTCCTGTCCCCAAACTCCACCTCCTTCGAGGCTGTGCTCCGACACTGCCTCTGCCTTTCAGAAGGGCAGAAATGCTGAACACCCAGACCCCTAGTGGCCCTCCTGGCTGTCCTCTACCTTCCTTCCACACCCACCTTCAAGACAGAGCTATCTCTATTTCCATTTACACGCCTGGGCATGACTGTCTTCCCTCCTGCCACTCTGCTCGAGCGACCCTCTGTCTCGATCACCAGCTATTAGCACCGCTGACCACTCTCATGCCCCCATCCATCTCCCTGGCACCCGCCCCCTTTCCATCTCCCTGGCAGGCCCTCAGACACCCACCCCCTGCACGCGGCCCCGTAAGAGGCTCTCCTCCACGCCAGGCTCAGCTCCACAGGCCTCCATCACCCGAGCCCCTTTCTGAATGACTGCTTTTGACACAATCACGCCCTTGGCTCCTGTGTTGGCCAGGCCATGGGTCTCAGGCCTGCTGTAGCAGGTGCTCTGGGAGCGCTCATCCCGGTATCCTTAAGGGACTCCCTGTCTGATCCTAAGACCCCATCTCCATTCTTCCTGCCCACACTGCTTTATTGGTTCCCAACTACTCACCCCGCTCCCACTTAAAAACATTAAATAACTGTTTTATGAATTCAGGTGCCTTCAAAACCACTCATTTCAGGCACCCTTCGACGGTTCTCCGTGTGCTCACCCGGTTATACAGCCTTTACCACTATCTGACTTCCAGACATTTCCCTTGCCCAACCCCCGAGGCACTCACTCCCCACCTCCTTTGTGGCCCCAGACAAGACAACTACTTACTATCTACTGTCTGTGGGCCTGGGCTCTCTCCCTGGGGGCAGTTCCTACAACAGCGTGAACTTGACCGCATGCTTGCCTTCCACAGGCCAGGCCACACTTCTTAGTCCTGGGGTCGTCCATATGAAACACAACTTGCGTCAAGTCCTTCATGATGGCACGCCGGCATAGAGGCCGTCTTTTTGGTCTTATAAAGGGCCTTCAACACCCCACCCCTGTGGTCCGTCCTTCATCAACTACTCTCCCTTTTTTCTGGGCAAACCTTCTGGTTTCCATAACACCTCATCCCTCCCTCCCTCTCTTTGCCCCCACGTGGGGCTTGCTCTGCGTTGACCACTACCCTTGAGCTTACCTGTAGAACTGCCACTCCGCTCTGAACACAGTCTGCCGGACCTCACCGAGGACTCAGATGCTGGCCGGGGCGTTTCCATGGCTCCCCTTTAGGGTGTACCCACTATCACCCCACACCACTACAGTGTCTATCTGTCTGCCTTGGGGTGCAGACCCCGCCTGCGGGAGTAATTAGGCACATTCTCGGAAACACTGCTCCTTCTTCAGGAGAACTTCAGCCAATTTTACGTCCGTGTCACCAGCAGCGGGGCCAAGGGAGATGCTGTCTAGGACGGGGCCGGGAGGGGCGAGGGGCCGCGACCCACCTGCAGGTAAATCTTCTTCACTCCGGGCACGCAGTCGGCGATCCGCCCGAACAGCAGCCGCCCGACGCCGGAAGTGATGCCGATGCACATGAGAAGCAACTCTTTATTGGTCTCATCCTTGAACTTTTCGTTCACGTACTTCATCTGCGGGTCAAGGAGGGGAAAATCCACACTGAGAACGGTGGGGAGGCTGCCGGCCTCCAGGCTTTGTCACAAGATGCCGTGTGTCTCCCGCGTGCTGGGACCCTCACCTCCCCCAGGTTTACACGCTTTGCTCTGTGGCCACTTTCCCCAGGAATGTCCGTGAAGAACACTCTTCACATGATGGAAACTAGGAAACGAGGTGACGGTGATCAATCCAGGGGTCACCCCGCAGACCCAACCAGCCAGACTGAGGCATCAGGGAGACGCCAAGGGCCCGCTGAACACACAGCACAGCCTGTCCTCCCAGCTCCCCTAAAAGGCAGTGATTCCTGAGTTTGCTCTCTCCAGGAATCCTCAGACCACACCGCTCCCTCCCTCAAGCAGCCTGGGCTTTGTAAGCATGTTTCCTGGGCCCCATCGTCCCTGGGTGACAGCAATAGCAGTTCTGGTGTCCTCTCCTTCTGGATCACCACTGTATTTTTCAGGACGCTTCCATACCCCAACACCATCATCTCTCTCCCCACTCCTTCAAAACTAAAACTACCTTCTACCTTCCCCGTGAAGTCAGAACCCTCCTACTCGATGATGTCACTATTTCCATCAACCCCTTAGACATCCTTCCCATCCCTTAGCTTGTTTGTTTCTCAACTACCACTAACTCACTGCCATCAATCAATTCTGACTCACAGCACCCTTCTAGACAGGGGAGGACTGCCTCAGTTTTTTGTTGTTGTTTTTTTTTAAATGGGACTGTAGCTAATTAGAGGAGCAGAAAGCTTTGTCTTTCATTTCCCCCCAGAGTGGCTGCAAAGCTGGCTGTGAAGAGCCTATTACACCACCAGGGCTCCTTTGACAGACAACGTCCTCAAGAATCTGTTCCTACCTAACATTTTCTGATCCCTGGCTGAGAGGCAAAAACAAAACACAATGAAAACAAACCCAAACCCTCCCAAACCCACACATGTCTGCAGGCCCCAGGCAAATGAACAGAACCAAGAAAAATAGACTGGCTGCAGAGAGAGGGCATCCACTCTTATGGAAGGGAACAGTTACCACGCCACTGGGGCAGATGACTGCCAAACAGAACTGCCAACGTTGACACACCTGCCATCCGGGCCCCCTTAGTAGAATCAGCCGTGTGGAGGTACAGGCACCTAACTCAGACTTAGAGCCCCGTGGGATCCCACCCTACGCAAGGAAGCCCAACGCAAGGTGTCTGCGACTACCTTAGGCCAGCTTTGATCTCGGCCCTAATCCCTTCTGGGCCAGCAGGAAGGTTGACCACTCACTGTGTCCCCAGACAGTGCGGTGTTCTCACCTCCAGCATGCCTGCTACCCCTCTTACTCGTGGGCTTTCTAAGTCCTACCCCTTTCTGTAAGATCTTGCTGGAACCTCACCTCCCTGCAACGTCTTCCTTGACTGCCCAGTCTTATAGCCTCTTGTTCCTGGCTGAGTCTCCACACACACCCTGTCCTTTCCAAGAGATCCCATCAAGCCGCACATCCACCAGCCTGGTCCAAAGACACCTCAAGGTCAACAGGCACCCACGTCATTCCAGGGGCCCCCACCAGCCTCGGTGCTGTGGGTGCCACTGCTCAAGGCAGAAGCCTGATGACCACCTAGACAAGAAGCCTCTCCCTCTCCTCACACCCAGGAGTTCCACCAAATTCCCATGAGCCCATTTCTGAGATCTTTCTCAGACATACTTCCTTCTGTCTCTATGCCCTACAGTGTGAGGGTATTTCTCAACCCTCCTCACCTGCACACAACCCAACCCTTCTTGATTGAGGCCCCTCTCCTAAACTACGCACCCGGAGACCATCAGACGACGTTCAAAATCTAAGATGTCTGTACTGCAAGGTACTGTACTGCTCCTCCACTGCCTCTTTAAACACACCACAAAAGCATTGGTGCTGTCCAGCCGGGCAGCAAAGAGCCACTGGCCAGTTACTGGGCCCTGGGAATGCGGCCGCCACACTGAGACACATGGCAGTGTAAACTACACAGCATATCTTCAAAAAGTGGGAAGGGAAACTAGAAATCACTTCTTATATTAAATCAATGTAGACACCGCATTTTGCTTATAATAGGTTAATGAAGTGAAGTTGCATGTGTGACCCCCATGATATTCCTTCTGACGGGATCTGGACCAAGAAACAGGCTTGTGGCTGCAAAGACTAGATAGCTGTTGATGAAGGGGGCCTCACACTGGTCTATGTGTGCAGATCCTTAACTCTCCACACCAAGTACAGGCCCACAGAGTCATGAGGGCTGGTTTCCATTGGGATAGGGATGGGGGTGGAGGGAGCCTAACTAAATTAAGACAAGTGGGATACAATTATGAGTCTCCATGGGCTTTTGTTTGGAATTTAAATTCAGACTCATATATCAATCCACTTGGGAAAGCATTCATAAGCATCTATTATCACGTTTAAGTGACAATTTTAATATTCATAAGACCTCTTTAATATTCTTAAGACATTCTTTAATATTCATACAAGTCATTCAT
The DNA here is from genome assembly GCA_004026705.1 of Nesogale talazaci. Taxonomy (NCBI): domain Eukaryota; kingdom Metazoa; phylum Chordata; class Mammalia; order Afrosoricida; family Tenrecidae; genus Nesogale; species Nesogale talazaci. The sequence goes on along the minus strand of PVJH01000011.1, from coordinate 424,482 downwards.
TTCATGAAACGAAGAACACCTGCCAGCCAAACTGCCAGTACCCTTTGTTAGTGGGGCTTTTCACCTGCTTTGTAATCCTTAAAAGGAATACGGTGAAATAAGCATCTGATTCTATCTAACTGGGCCTTTTGAAGGACGGTGAAAACTACTGTGGCAAATTAAAGTCATACTTAAATGGAAGCTTCGTGTTTCAACTCTACAGGGCACTATTTCTATGAATGCTGTGATTATGGTTGTCATTTAAATTAGGCAAGCACTTCGGCTTCTGACCCTCCTCCCACCCCACCCTCAACTGGCCATGGATCTCGGTAAGACTAAAGACGTGTCTTGGATCCGTGAGTAAGTGAATTCAGTGGAGGGGAAGCAAAGGCTGACGGTGTGCGGGCCTGGCGGTGGGTCTTCTTGGGGTCCTTGCTGGCAGAGGCAGCACAGATCACAAGGCCCACACACGCTCTGCTCGCATCCCGGCTGCCTGCTGATGGACGCCAGCCCTGCTCACCTCTTACCCTACAGCCTGGCATGCCCTTCAGAATGCCAGGAACCCAGATTCCAGGGTCTTACAGGCAAACGGCTGGTGGAGCAGGCCATGGAAATGTTGGCCGTCTCACTCACTGAAACCAGGTACAGTGTAAATGTTCTGACCACGCTTTACACCTGGATAACATTTTTTTTTCCAGATTTGTGGTTTAGAGATTTGTCTGAATATATAACGAATGGCCTGTAGGGCAGGAGTTAGTCTTTTATTTATTTATGTTCTTAAACATTTGCTTAACCAGGGGACCCATGCCTGCAGGTGGTGACCCAGCTGACTGGCATCCTCAAACACTGCCGGCTTCTGGGACGTGTTTGCCAATGTTCTAGACACCCTTGTGGTGCACAGATGCCACCCCTGGCTTTGTGTGACACCCTGCTTACTGTTTCGTGACCTGAAGAGAACAAGAAACCCCACAGCCCCAAATAGCTATTCATTTGTGTCGATGGGGGTGAAGAGATAAAATGGGAAGTGGATTCCCGTTCTCCTCCACAGCGAAGATGCGGTTTCTGACCAGCCGGCTGCGGGGAGGGCCCTGTCCCATCACGAGAGCCTCGGCCCTAGAGGAACATCCGGCTGTTGAGAGGGCAGGGACTGCAGCCCAAACCAGTGGTCGCCTCACTAGACTGACCTCACTCAGGGCTTCTCTCCCACTGGGAGCTGGAGTGCTGGACACTGGAGGCCTCAGAGGGCCGCTTCCACCGAAAGCCCAAGCTGAGTCCCCAGGCTCTCAGAGACGAAGTCACAAAGGGACTTAGAGCCGGTAGAAGCTGACGCTGGGAACGCTGCAGGCACTCCAGCTTCCTGGTTCTCAGAAGAATCCCTAGTGGAAGGCAGCTCCGAGTCATGTCACTGACAGGCGCCCTTAAAGCCCAGTGGGGGCACACGCGTGCAGAACACAGCCGCCACTGATCAGAAAGTCCCAGCGATGACCTCCTGTTAGTGTTCACCAGGAGCCCTGGGGCATGCTGGCTGCACAGGAGGCTGCTATTTCAGGGCCAGCTGTTTGACACCACCAGCTGCTTCTACTCCTGTAAAGTGAGAGTTCAGAAACTCTCCCAGGGGCAGTTCCACTCTGTTCTAAGTCAGCACCAACTTATTGACAGCGTGTTGTCTACTTGAACAAAGTTATTCACCCAGGCGCCACTGCCACCTGCTCTGGGTTTTTTGTTTGTTTGTTGCAAGGCACAAGTGCTGCTTCCTTCGTGTCTTTGGGAGTGCATTTATTTGTGGGTATAGAAGTAGGAGGGAAACTGTTGGTATAGTAATCTTCGGCTAAATTTTTTTAGGCTAAATTTTTTGAAGTACTGCCAAGTTGTTTTCCACAGCGTCTGCATGGCTTCATGCCTTTGGTGTGATGTTTTATGTAATTTACTACATAAGTACTATGCAGAAACTTTGGTGCATCGGAGTTCAATGATACAGAATAATAGCTGAAGAACCTCTGAGAGATTATTTCTGAAGGCAAACTTGCAGGCACAGCTAACTCAAGTACCAGAGGAGAAACACATTAAGGAGGCCGGGAAAACCACAGCCGACCTTCAGCAGGGAGGAGAAGCCAAGCCCGCCCCAGCCCCAGGCTGACTGCCACAGACAGAGGTCAGGCAGGCCTCCCCTGCCCACCCTGCCCGACCCTATGCTGACACCTCTGCTGGGTACAACAGTCCATTACCAAGACCATGCAGAACTCACAGACAATATTCATGACTGTGGGGGTTTGTTAGGGCAGTGAGCAGTTTCCACAAGCCAAGATCAGAAGACATTAAGGACTCAACCTCTGGTCCACAGTGGCCCCTCTCCTCCACCGGCAGCCAAAGTCTTTCTCTGGTCCTCAGCCTCTCTCAGTCATGTGGTCCCTTGATCTCTGCCAAGAAGCCCACCTGCTGTCCCATATCACTGTCTCATACGATCAGTGGGGAAGCTTCTTTGTTCTCTCTCATGGCCTTGGCACTGTGGCCTCTGATTTCTCTGCCTCCTTAAAGAGGGGTGGTGCACACGTTCTTCTGATGGCCGCTCTTTCTTGACGGTAGTGAGAGTCTCTAGCCCTGCTTCTGAGGTGGCCCCTTTACATTCAGGAATGGCAAGGCCGACCAATCCCCAAGTGAGGGTTCTTTTCACCTTATTTTCATGGCTTCATCCAATCATTTAGTAGGAATTAGAAATGGATGGAAGAGTCACATCAAAGCAATTCCACTTCACCATTCCTGCCACCGATGGCATGCAGACTGTGGAACTAAAGGAACCACTCCCCACCTTTGCAGAACAAAGAAAAAAAAAGCATACACATGGGAGACTTCAAGAAACTTGTACCAAAATCCCATGATCTCGGAACATGGGAGAGGCAGGGGAAAGGAAGTGGGTGTTAAACCCAGGGAAAAGGGAACAACAAGTGATCCAAAATCAGTGGCAAGGAGGTGTAGGGGACCTGGTAGGGCTTGATCAAGGACAATGTAACCCAGAGGAAACACTGAAATCCAAAAGAAGGCTAAACATAATAGTGGGACAAGAGGAAAGTAAAAGGAAATAGAGGAAAGAACTAGAAGGCAAAGGACATTTATAGAGGTCTAAATACAGGCATGTACATATGTAAATATAGTTGAATATAATGGGTAAAGAGATCAACATGCATATATTTATAGGTTTAGTATTAAGGTAGCAGATGGACATTGGGCGTCCACACAAGTATTTCCTCAGTGAAAGAACACTTTGTTCTATTAAACTGGCATTCCATGATTTTCACCTTCCTTGACACGATTACTGAAGAACAAAATGGGTACATAAGTAAATGTGGTGAAGAAAGCTGATGGTGTCTGACTATCAAAAGATATAGCATCTCGGGTCTTAAAAACTTGAAGATAAATAAGCGGCCATCTAGCTGAGAAGCAACAAAACCCACATGGAAGAAGCACACCAGTCTATGTGATCACAAGGTGTCAGAGGGATCAGGTATCAGGATCAAAGAACAAAAAATCTCATTGTGAATGAGGGAGACTGTGGAGTGGGGATCCAAAGCCCATCTGTAGGCAACTAGACATCCCCTTACAGAAGGATCTCAGGAGGAGATGAGCCAGTTCAGGTTGCAGTGTAGCACTGATGAAACATACAACTTTCCTCTAGTTCTTCAATGCTTGCGCCCCGCCCCCCCACTATCAACCCAATTCTACCTTATAAACTCAGCTAGACCAGAGGATGTACACTGGAGAAGATAGAAACTGGAAACACAGAGAATCTAGTATAGATGAGTCCTTCTGGACTAATGATGAGAGTAGTGATATCTACTACTACTATTAGGGTGGGGGGAAATGCTGAACCAATTACAAGGATCCACATATAAGCCCCTCCCTGAATGAAGGACATCAGAAAAATGGCTGAAGGGAGATGTCAGACAGTATAAGACATGACAAAATAATAACAATTTCTACTTTATCAAGGGTTTCTGAGAAAAGGGGGGCCGGGAGGTAGGGTGAAAAAAGGAGCTGATACCAAGGGCTCAAATAGAAAGCAAATGTTTTGAGAACGACGATGGCAACAAATGTACAAATGTGCTTAACATAATAGATGTATGCCTGGATTGTGCTAAGAGTTATATGTGCTCTCAATAAAACGATTTTTTTTCTTTTTTGGGGGGGTATCACTGCTCTCTGGTGGTGGGAGTAGGAGGCCCAGCCCCACTGCTGGAATTGAACCTCCATCCCAGTGGGCCGCAGTCCCGCACACAACCACTACGCCATCGGGGCTCAGCCCAATAAAACGATTTTTTTGTTTTGTTTTGGTTTTGGGGCATCACTGCCCTCAAGTGGTGGGAGTAGGAGGCCCAGCTTTGGCTCCGTGGAGCTGGAATCGAACCTCCATCCCAGTGGGCCGCAGTCCCGCGCACAACCACTACGCCACCGGGGCTCAGCCCAAAGTGATTTTTTTAAATTGTATGATCTCAATTCACTTTTCCATGGGCTTTTGAAGCCTCTTTGTGTACGACATCTGTACGACAGTCCCTGTTGTCACAGGTTCTGTGATCTTTGGGAGCTACAATTATTCTAGTCACCCAGTCCCCGTGGGTCCTTGTGTTCCCTGACCCTCAGCCCCTCTTCTTCAGATGCATGCATGAAACCAAAAAGGGGTGGACACTCCTGCTTGGGCACCACGATGTCTCTGAAAGAATACATTTCTTAGGCGGAGAGACGCTTTCATTTTAAGGAGTGCACCCCCCCCCTTAAAAAAAGTCTAATAAACGTTCTATAATATCTTCACTGACTGAAATTTCAACTAACTTCTGTAGCTTCTAAGTTCCTAACAGGAAGGAAGACTGAGGTCAGAGCACTTTCGTTTGTCTGCTACTCACTCCAGGGAACCCTGGCGACACGGTGGATCCTGTGAGTTGGACTGCTGACCATAGGTCAGTGATTTGAATCCACCAGCCGCTCACTCTGCTGGAGAAGGACCGGCTTTCTACTCCTGTGAGAGAGTGACAGGCCCCCAAGACCCATGGGCCGTCTCCATGCTCTCTGCTGCAGAATGGCCTCCTGCTGGTGGGTTTGGGGACTCACTTCAGGAGAGCGGTGCCTCTCTTTCACATGCCCTGTCATTGCTTAGATGCTAGTCATGCAGATATACCAAGAGCCATTCCAAACTCGAAAAGACCATTCTGCTCAATGCAAACCACCACCACCAACATTTTTTTTTCCTGCTTCACCAGGTATCTTTAAAGGGAAATTCAAAGAACAAAGGTTGGTCCCTTTGAAAATCTGATGTCCGTTTGGAAGGAGTAGAAAGCCTGCTCTGCTGGTTAATGAGTAATCTCGGTTTGCTGCGAATCCAACCCTTCCACTACCCTTTGACTTCAAAGAGGGCTGGTGGTGCGCACCGTGAGCCAAAGCTCTGCGGTCTGAAACAGAGCCCGACGCAGTCCCTCTGGGCTGGGACAGCCGGCAGAGGCCTTGCTGTGGCTGACTTCAGAGCAGGGTGAGCAGGAATCTTCTGAAGGAGGAAGCTAGATTTATTTGTTCCTTTTTAAAGCAACTTCTCCGTGTTGTTATCGTTGTTTGTTTTGGTTAGGAAGAGAAGAGGCAATGCATCGAGGTGGTAGGCAGAGCCCTCACTCAGAAGCTGTGCTTGAGTGAACCAAGGGAGGTGAAGGCATTCACGAGTTCCACAGAAGTCCGAGTCCTTCACATGAACCACGATTGAAATAGGGCTCTATGACCGTGAATGGAAACAGACGCCCACTAGACCCGCTGCTCTCAACCTGTGGGTGGCGACCCCTTTGGGGGTGGAGCGACCCTTTCACAGGAGTTGCCTGATTCATAACAGTAGCAAAATGACAGTTTAAGAAGTAGCAAAGAAAATAATTTTACGGTTGCGGGGGCTTGGGGGGGAGGGGTCACCACAATGTGGGAACTGTATGAAAGGGTTGAGGCATGAGGACGGTTGAGAACCACTGCCTACGGTCAAGGTCAAGACACAGCATTAGGTATGAATTTGATCTGCTCTGACTGCAGGGTGCAAGTGGTTGAGGGTGTGCTTGATGGGAGAACACACATCTTCCTTGTGGATTGGTCTTGGAGGCCGGCTCTTTTACCAGCATTTTCAAAGTCTCACATCAGCTATTTGTGCTGAGACTGCACTTGTGGCCCAGGTATTTATTGTCTCCCCAGCAACGGGCCAGGCGGAGAGCACACATCTGGCCCGACAGGGCTCTCAGAGGCATGGGTGGCTTGTAATGTTTATTTTTCTAAAAGGCTAATCTTTCCATTTCGTAAAGATGGGTTTCCATGACTTCAATAAGCACGCCTGGCACTGTGAAAACAGGAGAAAGGTGTGGACTGTGAACAAGACAGAGGAAAGAAAAAAGATGGTCTGAGGAGGAGGATGGTTCCAGATAAGCTGGGTCTAATTTTGAAAACATTCTCGAACTCCAAAGAAAAGCATTTTGAGCCCCTTTCCATATATATATGTATGTATGTGTATATATACATATATGTATATATATATATATATATATATACAGATACAGATATATTACACACACCCATAAGTTAAAAAAAGTGAAGTTCATTCTTGACAGCATTGGACGGTAGCACGGGGATAAAGTGAGCCCCATCAGAGACTCGCGTCTAACTCAGCGGCATGAAGTCAATGCGCACTCAGCCACACTCTAGGGCAGGATTTCCAAGACCGAAGCTCTTTATGCAAATAGAGAGCTTTCTCTTTCTCCCCAGGATAAAATGGTTAAGCAGGGACAAGGACACTTGATCTAGGTTGACAACTTCTGCGCTCCAAGCGTAAGCATGATGATGATCCATAAATCCAGCCATCACCATCTGGCAGCATTTTAAATTCTGCAGATGCATGCACAGAAGGAAGGGGCCCTGGTCTCTGCTCAGTGGCGGGGCTGAGCCATCCTCGGCAGCCATTCCTCCTCAGCGAGAAGCGGGCAGCTGGCGAAAGGCAGTGGACTGACCCTGAACCTCCCGCTATCCACTTCCATTATCTTCAGCTACTACCCATCGAAACTAGTCCGGATAGGCATAAAATCAATTTTATTTCTCTGTCACTGCAGATGCATTTGACTTGAGAAGTCTTTTAAACCTCCTAAGTTCTTTGCCTGCAAGACAGAGATAAACCCGTTCTCACCTTCAGAGGTTATACACCAAAGAACGAAGAAAGAAAGACCTTGGAGAGCACACACAGCTATTTGAATGAGAAGTGGCCATGAGAAGGCAAGCGAGTAAGGCCGGCCGTTCGTAAACTCACTCTGAAAGCAGCCACAAAACATCGATTGAGTGCCCGACACACGCGAGGGGCTGACGACACAGAGGTGAGTCTGTCCTAGTCCTGGTCCTTGTGGCATATCCGGCTTACTCACCCATTTCTTCATGAGACCCTGAGGTGTTCAAATAGGCTCCACACAAACCTTCCCAGTGGAGAGTGCATACAATGCCAAGGGTCCCCACAACACCCATGTATAAGCACCCCTACCCCCCGCCTCTCCTCCACTTACTCGGACATAGCATGCAATACCAGGCCCTACCTATTCAAAATCTTTCACAAGTTTGGAGCCTAGATGTGAGGGGGAATTATTCATGCCTGGGAAAAAAAAACAACCTTCTAACATTTCTAAAAACTACTGCTGTGTAATCTATCAATACTTCTGACTAATTGGCTACAATTCGGAACCCACAACACAGTTACTCTGCCTTGCCCCACATAGCATCTGTTTTAATGAATTGTAAATAATCAATTTTCTATATTTCTTATGTACTAATTATGTCTCGCCCTATCAAGTTCCTGTGTTGATGGAGGATATTTGGGATGTGGCAGTGGCGTGGCGGTGGCATGGGGCTCATTTTGATAAGGGTGCAGACGAATGAATCACAAACTTGCCAACAAGTACAGACCCTAACTCACGTCAAGCAGGAGTAGGCTGGTGGAGTTCTGCCTAAGGTACAACACTGACAAGGGGTCGAAGGTTCCTGGGCCCGAGGAGTCTGCACAGAAAGAGACGCCAGCTTAGAAAACCCCGGGAACATCTGGGAAAGGCAGAGGTCAGGTGAGGATGGCGCCCTGCCCTGCTAGCCACTAGCTGCACAGCTGAAAGCCACCAGCCTCTCGGCAGGGGAGAGGGGTGCTTTCTACTCCTGAAGCATTACAGGCTTGGAAGGAGAGTCCTACCCTACTCCCTACTCCTGTGGAGTACCTGGGCATCAGAAGCCACTCAATGGCTGGGAGTTTGGTTTTTATTGGAAGTTGAGGAAGAGAAGATGTCCGGCCAATCCCTGACACCAGAATGGAGTAACTGTCACACACTTTCAGAAGAGTAAATTAATGAATAAAATACAGGAAGAAAAAAACATCTCTGTGTCCTATAGGAAAGTATAGAATAATTTTTAAGGTTTCACAGGGAGATTTTAATAGAATGCCTGAGGCAAAAATGGGTACAACGGTAACTAATCTGCTATTGCCAAATACAGATCTGGTCTCAAGCAATTCGTGCAAGTTGGAGCGAAAGCCAGAATTTCACTCAAAGGCGGCACCACCAGCCCGAGGACTGTCCTACGAGAATCTGCCCGTGCTGAACATAAGAGTTCAGATGCTCTGTACTTTGGAAGTCACTCTCTGTGGAGTCACATGCAGCTACTTCACATTAACTCACATTTCAAGATAAGCTCAGGAAACGAGTGTTGACTCTGAACCAGCACACAGAAGAACAATACGTTCTTTCAAGTCTCGGTCTCAGAATGTCCCTGTTGCCTAACCAGATGGGAGGAACTCACCTTTTCGTCACTAACAGACAAACAAAGAAGAATCCTCAGAGTCCGTCTCTGGCCCTAGCAGGTGACGTCCGAATAATCCAAGTGGTCCGCTGCTAAGCCATGGCGAAGGCTGTGACAGTCCCATGGAGGCGCAGTGAGGAACGTGGCGCCTGGGGCAGGAGTTGAGCAAGCTACAAACCGCGTGTCAATCTAGGCTATAAGATGAAGAAATACGAAGGGAAAGACATCTCCAGGGCAAGAAAGCGGTCTCATTTGTGTATTTTCCAAGTGCCACACACGCAGCATACTGTCACTTCCTCCAAGAGGTTGTCCCTAGCCACCCAAGTGGAAGGTACCCCCAAGCGTCACCCTCCATCACATTTTATCTTCCTCAGAGACAATAGCCCTACTTGAAAACTTCTTCATTGATGGATGTACTTGTTTCCTGAGCCCGGTGAGAAAGAGGTCACCTGTGTGACACCCCCCCCCCCCACCTCCTTTATCCCACCCTGATGCTCCTGGCACACACCAGCCCTCTGGGGTTTGTGCAGGAAGCATGGTCCAATACGTTCCAATGAGGTGCTGGTCTAGAGGAACTCAGTCATACATGCACACGCGCGACAAAACTGGTGATGGGAGAGTGTAACCTGATCAAGTTCCAGTCTGTGAGGCCTTTTAGTCACTTAAGATGCAAAACCTTCCCCAAGCCCCAAGGTCCTTACCTGTTAGTTGGAGAACCACTATGGATGTTACTTTTCTCCCATAATAGACTGATGTGAGAGCAGGAACAGAAAAACTGATTGTGTGAATTAAATAGTTTCATAGCATTTTTAGATATTGGTTGGGAAGAAGAGTGAATAAAATGAAAAAATATATATATTTCCAGACCCTACAATAATACAAGAAAAGTTTGTCTAAGAAGCATGCGGGAGTTTTAGGGGTGCATACAATTAGCACACAGCATACCCCAAAGGGCAGACACTATAGGAAGAATTACATGTCAAAAAATGTAAGGTGATTTTTTTTGCGGGGATGGGGCATCACTGTCTCTGGTGGTCCTGGGCGCTACACAGTGCTGCTCCTGAGAGCCACCACTGGGTTTGAACCGTCAAGCCCGCGGGCCACAGTCCCGCACTCAACCACTTATGCCACCAGAGCTCAGTCCAAGGTGATTTTTCTGAATGAAATTCTAAAAAATAAATTAGCTATATTAGCAAAATCTCGACGAAAAGGCGATTACATATTATTCTGCAAAGTAGCTAGTATAAACATATCAGTAAATTTAGAACAACAGACCCAAACCATGAATCAGAAAGGAGAGATGGAGGAAAGGAGGGAGAGAAGGAAGAAAACAAAAACTCCAGCTCTGGGGGTGCAGGCCTCCTGGAAAAAAAGTGAAATTCAGACTGTGAACTATTTACAGGCTTTTCTTTTTTGGGGTCATAGTTTTTTTGTTGCTGTTGTTTTCCTTTCTTTTCTTTTGTTGCTTTGTTTTACTTTGTCTTGCTTTTGGGCATATTACTATCTCTGCAGGTCCATCTACATAAGATAGGCTGGATAATCCATCTGGAGGAAAAAACAATGGGACCCACAGTTCTGTGGGAGACATGAGAGAGGGAGTGATGGGGGAAGGGAAGTGGTGTTAATAAACCCAGGGACAGGGAATAACAAATGATCCAAAATGTATGGTGAGGAGGTTGTAGGAGGCCTGGTAGGGCTTGATCAAGGACAATGTAACCAGAGGAATTAGTGAAACCCAAATGAAGGCTGAGCATGATAGTGGAATAAGAGGAAAATAAAACAGAGGAAAGAACTAGTAGGCAATGGGCATTTATAGAGGTCTAAAAATAGGCATGTATGCATGTAAACATTTATATGTGATGATGGGGAAATAGATCTATGTACATATATCTATTGGTTTAGTATTAAGGTAGCAGATGGACATTGGACCTCCACTCAAGTACTCTCTCAATGCAAGAATACTTTGTTCTAGTAAACTGGCATTTCATGATGCTCACCTTCCTGACACAATCACTGAAGACAAAGTAGGTGCATAAGCAGATGTGGTGAAGAAAGCTGATGGTGCCTGGCTATCAAAAGATATAGCATCTGGGGGTCTTAAAGGTTTGCAGATAGACAAGTGGCCATCTAGCTGAGAAGCAACAGAGCCCATATGGAAGAAGCACACCAGCCTGTGTGATCACAAGGTGTTGATGAGATCAGGTATCAGGCATCAAAGAACAAAAGGTCATATCATTGTGAATGAGGGAGGAGTGTGGACTGGGAATCCAATGCCCATCTGTAGGCAACTAGACATCCCCTTACAGAAGGATCTCAGGAGGAGATGAGCCAAAAAGGGTGCAGTGTAGCAATGATGAAACATACAACTTTCCACTAGTTCTTTAATGTTTTCTCCACCCCCCCCCAATCCTCACTATCATGATACCAATTTTACCTTACAAATCTGGCTAGACCAGAGGATGTACACTGGTACAGATAGCAACTGGAAACACAGGGAATCCAGGACAGGGCCTGAATCCCTCAGGCCCAGTGGTGAGAGTGGTGATACTGGGAGGGTAGAGGAAAGGTGGGGTAGAAAGGGGAAACTTATTACAAGGATCTACACATAAACTCTTCTCGGGGGGGGGGGGATGGACAACAGAAAAGTGGGTGAAAAGTGATGTCAGACAGTGTAAGATATGACAAAATAATAATATATAAATTATCAAGGGTTCCTGAGGGAGGAGGTGAGGAGGGAGGGGAAAATGAGGAGCTGATTGACCCCAAGGGCTCAAGTAGAAAGCAAATGTTTTGAGAATGATGAGGGCAACAAATGTAAAAATGTGCTTGACACAATGGTTGGATGTATGAATTGTAGTAAGAGTTGTACGAGCTCCCAATAAAAAGCTTTCTTAAAAGTGAAATTATAAAGCAAAGCCCAACTCTTCTATCTGGTGGCCATGCTGGAAAAATGGAGGCAAGACAACTCTCCTTGCTACACAATTCCATCTAAAAAATAACTTTTAAATGTGTCTACCCACTAGGATGGCCGTTGTCAGGAGAAAACAAAACGTGGATATGGAGAAAGTGGATCCCTTAGGCAGTGTGTGTGTGTGCCCATGCGTGTGTGCAGGGGCTAGGGTGGGGGTCAGAAAAGCTACAGCCCCGCTGGAAAAGTTTGGAATGCCTCAGTAAGCAAAACATAAAAATTACCATATAATCCTGCAATTCCACTCCTCAAGGGTATGTACCCAAAAGACTGGAAGGCTGGGACACAAACACAGACCTCTATATCACTATCGGCTGCAGCACTAGCACAATCGCCACAAGTAAAACAAGCCAAGTGTCATCGACAGATGGTCACTCCCTGCCATCGAGTCAGAACCATTTACTCTTCAGAACCACATCTAGCCATCTACTCATCAGAACCACAGAGGCCAGCGTAGAACTGCCTCTGTGAGCTTCTGAGAGGGAACTCTTTACGGTGGCAGAAAGTCTCATCTTATTGTGAGGGCATCACTGCCCTGGTGGGAGTAGGAAGCCCAGCCTTGCTCCTGGAGAGCTGCTGCTGGATTTGAACCACCAACCCTGTGGGCCGCAGTCCCGCACACAACCACTGCACCACCGGGGCTCAGACCGAAAGTCTCATCTTTGTCCCTGCAGGTGGCTGGTGGTTTCTAAGAGCCGACCTTGCAGGGAGCGGCCGGATTCGCAGCCACTGTGCCACCAGGTCACCCAACCAGCAGACGGTATGTCCATATCCATAAAAACATGGTCTATACGCCCATGGGAGCTCCGGCAGCACAGTGGTTATGAGCTGGGCTGCTAACGGAAGGTCAGCAGTTTGAAAGCACCAGCTGCCCCAAGGGAGAAGGATGACATGTTCTGCTCCTGGGAAGATTGACAGTCTCACTAACTCACACAGGCACACTCCTCTGGCCTAATGGGTGGCAAGTGATGGGAAGGTAATGAGTTTGACATACATACAACAGAGTATTTTTCAACCTTCCAGCGACGCGAAGTCCTGACGTAGGCGACGGCGAGAGTGAACCTCGAAACATCATTCTCAGTGGAGTCAGTCAGACGCGACAGGACAGATGAAGTAGGATCACCGAGTGTCTGCGTGGCACCGGCAGCGAGATGGTGTTTGATTAGTGGATACCAGGTGTGGGGGAGAGGAGTGAGCGGAGGACTGGAGGGACTTAAGGGACACTGGGTTAAAAAATATTTTTTTAAATTGTGAATTAGGTAGAGGGGGTGGATCATCGATAGTTGATTTGAGTTGATCGCCAGCAATTTACACTACTTTAACTCCCATTAGCTTATCCTCCCTGTACCCTCTCTCTCGTTTCATCTGGCCTCCCCGGACGAGGTACCGAGTTTCTATGGAGGATGAGCGAAGTGGATGGAGGGTGAGGAAGGCTGCCTTGCACGATGAACACACTTAATGCCGCTCAGCTGTACAAGCACAAAAGGTGCAAATGGTTTTTGTGATATATATATAATTTCTCACTACCATGGAAAAAGAATGTTTCCAAAACTCAGCCACCATTAGCTGTGAGGTCGGGACAGGTGGCCCACGCTCTGCTCCTGTGCACCTGGCAGTGAGCTCAGCACAGCCATCAGGAGAGGCCTGCGTCCACAGCCCAGCGAGGGTGAATCTACGAAGGCCTTTGTCTTAGCAGAGCCTCCACGAGCCCTCCGACCAGTGTGCCTAAGGCTGTGCTACAATGGCAGGGCAGCCTCGTCCGGTGGCTCTGTGAGTTGACTGGGCTTACGTCTGGTGACACGGCTTTCTTTCGACCCAGATTCTACCATGTGCACATCGACTGTCGGGAAGGATTCCGGTTCGTTTTCCGCGGATATTCCTGGAGGTTGTACCCGATTGCGCCACATCTATGGCTATGTGTGTCTCTGGGTAAGTAACTTAACCCTTCGGTGCCTCGAGTGAATGAAGTAATCTTTACCACCCTCCCAGCTCCTAAGTTACTGTGGCACGTGCTTGGTTTGGTGGCATTTGAATGTTTTGTTTTCTTGAAAAGCCATGGTCTTCCTAAGAGGGAAGTTCTGGCTGCCCTAGCTTGCTGCCGTGAGCAAACACTCCACCACCCCAAGCCCCAATCTCACTGCCATCAAGTTGATTCTGACTTACAGTCACCCCCAGGGCAGGGGGAAACAGCCCCTTGTGGGTTTCTGAGACCAGAACCCTTGACAGGAACAGCACGTCTCCTCTTTCTCCAATGGGAATAGCAACCACTAAGTCCCCTGGGCTCCTAAACTGGACTCTGTCTACAAATGGAGACACGGTCCCAGCGGGCAGCGGGTCCTGGCCTGCAGACAAAGAATGCTTGTGGTCTTCTCCTGTGATTCTAACACGCCAATGACAACAGGGGAGATCAAAGGAAGGAGATGTGGGCAATCAAGTGCATTCCACTTGTAACTGGACAGAGATAGTCCTGGGTTAGTCATTTCTTGGGATGGTGGCAGATGTTCGGGAGGGGGGATGGGGAGCCAGTAAGACTGAGCACCTGGGAGAGGAAACTGTTCGAAAATGGGGCACAGTGATGATTGCCCAGCTCTTTAATATGTTTAAACTATTGGATTGCATATGTAACTTATGTGTCGATGAAATTGTTCAACTCAAAGTAGACTTACGGCTTCTTCCTGCAAACCCTGTCATGGCTCTGAGGAATGGGCCTGTGCAGCCTGGATGTCGCCCCTCTGACCATGTGACTGCTGGGCACATCAGTGGAAGCAGAGGTGAATGGATGGAGAGGCTCACTGAAGATGACTGTGGTTTTTGTGCATCCAGATCAGTAGGCACTGGGTCCTTTCTCTGGGAGTCTGCTTCCTCTCGAACATTATCGCCTTCAGAGTTAGTATCTACAAGAACTTCTCCAAAACAAAGCGCAAAATCTATACAGCCACCATGGAAAGCAGTATGGCGGCACCTCACACGACCGGGTATAGAAATGCCATGCGGTCCAGCCACCCTCTGCGGGGCACCCGTCCTAAAGAAGCAAGAACCACAGCACTGAGAGACATATGCACGCCCCTGTGCAGCCCGGCACTGTTCGCCAGAGCAAGAGGGAAACTAGGAAACGCTAGCAGAATACTATGCATTCTCACTAATGAACAATGAGGACACCACAGAACTCCACAGCACAGGAACGGACCCGGAGGACAGCAGCTGGGGGACATGACTCAATCACAAAAGGACAACGATTCTTTGAGGCTACGCTTACAAGTGAAAAAATATATTTAAATGGGAGAGAGAGAGAGAGAGAAGCATTCATACCAAAGGGCCCAGACTTTGGAGGCGGCCAAGAGCGGGAGAAGAGAGGAGGGAAGAGCAAGCGCCGGCTGGCTGGAGAATGGGTGCTGCCCTGGGTGGAAGGGATGGCAGAACCCGTCAGGGGAGAGCCATGGAGGTGGGGGGTAAGGGTGACCTCTTGGGGATGGTGACTAGTAAAGTAAACTGCTGAGTACAAAGTCCATGATGCAACAACGCAACTCTCCTTGTGATTTACAATAATAATAAAAAAATAATCATGCCCTTAAATGTGCAGAAGGGGTGAAACTAGCAGACACAGAACCTCATCTTGGGCCACACGACACCCTCCATTCCCACCCCCCAGCCACCAAAACCTATCCATCCTACCCTCCCCAACTCTTCAAAGGAAGAGTTCTATTTCTAGGTATCCTGTATCATAACAACTTGCTACCCAGTTGACATGAAAAGTATGAAAGGACACTTAACCTCAGCAGCCAAGTTCTATTACTTAAACTTATGTCGATGCTAACCCAGGGATTCTAGGGATACACAAACGTCCATATGCGTGTGAGTTAGATGGTTTCATGTCAACTTCAAGATATTAAAGTGTAGGGGTGGAGGCTAGCCTGCCAATCAGGTCTGATGATGCTTCTTTGTGGGCATGCTCTTCCCATAAGGAGGGTCTTGGGAACCTTCCCCTACCCCCTGCCCTGCCTGTCTGCCTTCACCTTCACGCCGGTGAGCCTAGCTGAGACCTATGAAGTCCTGTGAGAGACTCTCATTGGATCCATGCAACCGGTCTCCACCGGCCTGTGACCCTCCTGCATTCGGCGTCATTGCATGTGGCTGTGGGAGACTGAAGAGGGATGTATGGACCAGTGTTGGACTGATGGACTTGATGTGGACTGGGCTGGCATACTTTCTTGATGGAATTACTTCTTTGTATAAAGCTTTCTCTGACACATGTATGAGTGCCACTGGACTTGTTTCTTAGCCAAAATGATCCAACACAACATGACACTTGAAAAAAAATTTTTTGGGGGGGGCATCACTGCCCTGGTGGGGACCCTTGAATTTTAAGATTATTCAAGAGTCCAATATATTTTCTCAAATAACACCTGAGGATATTTAAGGATAAAACACTGCCCCCAGGAGACGTGTACACATTACCAGGGCCGAGAGATGGGGCAGCTCTCTGGGACAGGTCTGGAACCTCCCAGGAAACTCAAAGGCTCCAACAGGGGCCTCAGAGTCTGTCTGTGGCTCCAAAACTCAAGCCCTTTCCTTTTTCCATTTCCCCAGGACAGCATTTACGTGGGTGAAGCACTGCCCAGATCTGCCTATCACTTTGTCGATTTGTCCATTCTTGTTCTGCAATGCTCTGTCTGGGTTGCAGAAACTTTCATATACTCCACGCCCTGCTTCTCAGAAGCGGTAGGATCAGGAAGCTTGCACTGCCTCAATTTCCACGGACTCCCACGGACGAGAGTTCAAAGGCAAGGGTCCTGGGGCTTGAAATAAGGTTCCTCAATTCCCTCGCCTACGCCTCGCGGCAGAATAGCTGAGCAGCAGCTCAGTACTCGTCTCCCTCTGCAGTTCTGAGAGAACAGGAAGGGGTGAGCGCAGCAAGGCTGACCATGAGAAGCACCCATTGCTGAGGGTGGCCTGAAGGAGGAGAGAGAGACCTTCATAGAATGATTGAACAACAACAACAACAACATGGGACTAAGAACCCAAGCCCCATGTTCAGATCGTGATGCTGAGCAGGACGCCCTGGAAGCCCAGCGTCTCAGAGTCGTTACCTGGGCTAGCACTGCAGGGTTAGTGATTGTCTTCACTCTTTGTGCCAGTGACGTGGAAATGCTTGCCCAGCATAGATTCTTGACAAATGTTTGCTGATGTGCCTGTGGGAGCCCCAAGGAAGAGGAAGTACAGAGGCCGTTCCCATTTCCTTGGCTCAGCGTTCTGAGTTCTGGCTGGGATCAGTGAGCCTACCCTGCACACAGCATGCACGAAGGGGTCCTACCCAGTGAGCCTGCCAACCCCACGCCAGTCTTGGTTCATGGCAGCATCTGGCATTCCTCAAAAGTCACATAATATTTGAGTTACAGTATGCCCCCCACTTATTGGCTGGTTAACCTCATAGTCCATTTCTCATGTAAAACTACTACTTGCTTTTTTCCCCAAATACAGCTGGGCTTGAAGTCCACGGATTTGCCCTGGGAGCCGTCCCAAAAGATTATGTCGGTAATCACAACAGCAGATAAGTGGGATCATTCCTACCAGGTCAAAGTTTTTCTTGAGAACAGTCATACACGTGCCACAAAGCCAGCACACTTCCATTTTATCAGTGTTTAAAAAAACCAAAAAAGCAAAGCCAGGGCAATAAACACAGGTATGACAGATTATAAGGCATGACACAGCAGCCTTTGCCTTTAGCTTAAAACTGAAAGCTCGACCCATACAGGTGCTCCAGAACCAAAGAATGGGTTCTCCTCAAGAAGGCAAGAAAACCAGGAACGGAGAGCATCGTCTTCATGCTGGGAAGCATTTCATGCCAGGAGGAAGCATACCATCATTTTCTCCTCAGGCATGTGCCATCCTTTGGATGCCATGACCCTTCTGTGTGAACACTGATGCCCGGGCTGTGGCACCCTGCCTCTGCACATGTCACCTGCGAGCTCCTGAGGCTTTCAGCAGCTACCCTGGAGGACAGCCCCCAATGGACCGGCCTGCTCTGGCTGGCCACTTGGAGTTCCTAGCCCTTCCTGCCATGTACTTCCAATAATGACCAAACCCAAACTCACTGCTGTCAAGTAGTTTCAACTCTTACTGACCCTAGAAGACTGGGAAGAACTCTCTCTTTGGGTTGACAAGACTTTCAATCTTTACGGGAATAAAAAGACTCATCTTTCTTCCTGGACATGGCTGGTGGGTTCGAACTACTGACCTTGTTGCTAGCAGTTCGGTGCAAAGCCCACTATACCCCCAGGGCTCCCCCAGCATACTGACAGAGGGCAGAGACATTGTCTGTTGGCCCAGCTGTAGAATTTCAACTTCTACACATCAAGCTGAGGACCCAAACAAAACACATCAACTCACCACCTCTCACACACACATACCACCCAGAGTGGTTACCTGGTGATTCTGAGGTTTTGCTCAAATTGGAGCTTAATGTTTGAACGTTTGCTGCATATGCATACCGCCACATCCTGTAAGTATAAACTGTGAAGAAAACAGCAACATAGCATCAAGAGTAAGGATTTTAAAAAATCGAGATGACACGGTAATGAGGACAACCCCTTCGACAGGGTGACTTTAGACTAGACCACAACAGATGAGCCCCTCCACCAGTATCTTCATCATTTGGAATGTCAGGCACTGGGCTCATTGCTTGGAACAGCCTCGGACAAGATTTTAAAAGCCTGCTGTCTTCCAGACCACAGGGCTTCTGAGGCTGCACTCCGTTAGGGGAGCGCACAGCCTCCTCTCTCTCCCGGGGAGCAGTCGGGGTGTTTGAACCACCACCCTGACAGCTAAAAGTTCCATACCTAACTGTGGGACGAAGACAGGACTTTTCCACAATTATACACACTCCAAAGTATTAAGCAAACTATTTGCCATCTTTTTGTTGGAAGTCAGTAGTTAGACATTCTGCCTGAAGCTCCCAGTTATCTGAGACCTTCATGTGTCTCACAATAGAGCTGACTCCCCTGCTGTTAGGATGATGGTTCACTTCCATGCTGCTGTTAGTGATCTCTAGTCTAACCTGTTTAGCCACATCCAGGAGTCTGGGGTCTGACCTTGTCACATGGGATCCCGATACCTCCCTTTCCTATAACATGTGCATATAGCACAACCCCTTCCTGTGACGTATGTCCTTACCTGTACTTAGGGTCTGGCATGGCTCCAAAGGGTATTTAAGGATTGGATATAAGAAAGAGACTCTCTCTCCTCACTCTCTGCTCCTCTCCCTGGCCTCTCTTGAGCCCCCTGAGCACTGATCGCTCTGGGCGCCTCTTCCTCATGTAATCCCTTCCCCCACTCGTTGTCTCTACATGGACAGCCCCATTGATGGAAGTGAGCGTGCTACCATGATGGGATATATGTCTGACTCCAATTATTTCTCTCTATTTCTCTCATGGTCTCTATAACCTTATTATAATAAATAATAATTATCGCTGTACAACTGTGCCTATCGAACCTGTGATGTCTGCATCAGAGGCTTGCCTTCCTCAGATACCTAACCCTGGGTGCCATCGGTCCACCTCACCACCCCTGTGGGTCTGATGTTCCAGTGTTACTCTCTGGCACACATCCAGGAACGAATCATGCTAACAACTTAGTGAACGATGGATTTGCCATCTCAATGCTAAGAAAGGAAAGGCGGTGTGCGGGAGAGTGCTGGGACACAGGAAGCTGCCTGCAGTTCGTTCCACCCCATGGCTTGCTCAGAGTCAGAAGCCATATAACAGGAGTGAGGGGGTGGGTGGAGGGATTCCACTTTTATCCAGGTGGTCAGAAGGTGCGCAGCTACCCCCGTGGGTATGGCAGAAGGGAGAGGGGAGGGGCGAGGTCAGAGGGGCCAGGTGGTGGAGGGCCTTGTGCAGTATTGTAGGGGAAAGTTTTACTGTGAGACTTGGGGAACAATGGAAAAGCTTCTACTGACTGACCTACCTGTGGAAAGAACATCTGTGCTAAGGAAAGCCCTTAGGGGGCAGGGGAGGCTAGCATGGAGTCCAGTTTGGAGACCACTGGACTGGACGGCGGGGGCCTAGGCTGACCTGTCAGTCATGGGGACAGTGAGAAATGGGTGTTTCTGAAGGAAGAACCACCAGGACCTCTGACTAGCTCCTCAGTGTAGAGAGATGGGAAGAAGAGATGGCTGAGGATCGGGCAAGCTCTGGGGCGGGAGATCGGAGGTGTGGGGCTGGACGCCCTGAGTCAGCAAGAGGCAAGCTCAGTCCAGTGGGAGCTCAGGAAGAACTGGGCCTGGCCTCATTGGCGCACACAGATGTGAAGTTTGATCCTCAGAGAAGGCATCCGTACCTCCAGAGAGACCAAGGAGCAAGCCTCTGGACTCTGATACGCAAAAGGTCAGAGGGAAAGAGGAATCAGCAAAATCCCTAGGAAAGCCGTGGGAAACCAAGGGAGCATTAAGCTCCTGAAAGCCCAGTGAAGGAAAACTGGAAAAGAAAGCTCTACAACCTAACCCTCAGGTACAGGGTGAGATTCATGAAACCTGAGGCAGTTTCTCACTGTTTGGGACTCTAGGACTAACTGATCAATCTGGAAGACTTGTGCCCTTAAAACGAAACATAAACACTTTGTTCCACGTGGACCACAGAACCATTTAAAAAAAAGAAGAAGAAGGGCTGAGCCCCGTTGGCGTAAGTACTTGAGTGCGGGCTTGGCGGTTCAAATCCAGCAGCGGCTCTCAGGAGTGGCACTGGGGAGTGCCCATGACAACCAGAGGCAGTAATGCCCCTCCCCCCCCCAAATGAAACCTGATGCCCAAGACCCAATTTCAGTGCTACAAAGTTTTTCCTAAGCACCTTCCCAATCGGATATGGCCTTTCCCTTTTCAGCCTTCTGGGGCTCCCTCCACCTCAGAGCCATCCAGACAGCAACCACATTGTAATTACTGAAGCAACTCCTATTTTTACACAGGGGCTAGGCTAGATGTTTTACATACATTCCCCTCTACAGCTCACACCAATTCAGCAACATGAGGATTCGCCCCGTTTCACTCTCCAGAAAGCTGGTGATGAGAGAGGCTGCCAGGGCTATAGCTGCCAGCAGACGCCAAAGCCAAGTTTCAACCCTGTCTCCCTTCAGCATGTTCCCTCTGAGGCACTAGGCAATCAATCCTGCCTCTTCCAAGAAAGATGTACAAACATCATTATCAAAGGGGTCACTTTTCCTGTGGCCATGGGCAAGTTATTAATTCCTCCCCAGCCTTGGTCTTCTCATCCACACGATGAGAGTGGTCTATCATAGCCACTGCCGGCTAAGATAACTCATGAGCAACTGCTTTGGAAACTGGTAACGGTGTCATCGTTACATTCAATAGTGTGTATGCACGCCCCTTCCAGCGAGGTCCTTATGCCACGCATGTGTATCTCCTTTACCATCCTAATAGAAGTTTAATAAGAATGGAGTACCAACCTACAAGTCTCTTGTCAGGTTCGAGAGAACTTTCCCCTGCCAAAGGAAGGAAAGCGATGTTCTGTTTCGTGAAGCCCGATTGAAGTGTCCATAATTCAAACCTTCAACTGCACCCAAGTAGCTAACTTAGTGTACCCACCTCAGACAGCTGAGACTTAGGCCTTCATGGCATAGAGATGTCTTACGTTTGTGATCCAAAGTAGCTTCCAGCCCCTTACCAGTTGGATAAAATAATAAAAATAAAAGATCGCTAATAAATATTATAAAAAACATCACCATATTTTTCAAAGACACATGTCTGGAAGGAAGGAGAGCAGAAGAAAGCATAGTTTGTCTTGCTAGAGATAACGGATCTTCTCATGAATGACTGCACAGACAGCCTCCTGCCACAGAAGTGTCTGCAAACCTGCCTTGTTTATCCCATTAGCGCAAGAGCAATGGGAGCAGTGGGTTTAGGACTTTTAATTTACCATAAGAAAAAGACGAAATATATATACGAAACTCCTGAAATACCCACAGCTGCAGCCCCATTTGTTCCTAAGTTAGGCTATCATAGGTTTGTTACTAGGTAAGGAAGGGGTCAATATTACTTATCTTGCTAGCTGCCCAGGTTGGGGCTTAAGACCAAATGAATGTACAGATTACAAATCTATAACCAGAAATAACTAGACAGTGACATACCCGTTGTCCTTCGGTAAATGTCTAACTCGGCAACACTGAGAGAATGATTTATCTGGGTATGGTAACCTGGCACTCTCAAAGAGCATTAAAAAGGGGGCAGGGGAGATATTTCTATTCATTTTCAGAGAGAATAATAAATATACTCTTGATGCAGAACTTGCAGAAGAAATCAGTTAGTGAAGTTGATCCTTTCACTATATTAACTATATAGTCTAACAGCAACAACAGAAGACTTCTACGAGTTCTAGTCTGCCTTCCTGAAAACATGAAGATGACTTTTAGATCAAAATGTGGCCAGATACTGTGTTTGTTACATGCATCTCACACGAGGCCATTATACCAAGTATCCCCAACCAAAAGTCACACACCCAAACGCAACGCCGTCACGTCAATCCTGACTTAACGCGACCCTGACTCATAGGAAAGGGTAGAAGTGCCCTTTGTGAGTTTCTGGGACAGCAACTCTTTACGGGAATATAGAGCCTCATCTTTCTCCCGAGGAGTGGCTGGTGGTTTTGAATCTTGTGGACAGCAGCCCAACACATACCAACCATGCCCCCAAATACCTCAGGGGTCTGAAATGCCAAGTAGCTGAGAGGGAGCCCAAACCTCATCTTTCCCTGGCCTCCCCATTGCTCCTCCGAGTCGCTCCCTCCACTGCTCTGGCAACCAGGGAGAACTGGGATATCACAGTGACTCTTAGACTGAGGAGTTGCCTCCTACTTCTCTCTTGTTTTCTAGGCCTACTCCCTATTTCTTTTTGTTTGTTTGTTTGTTTGTTTGTTTTTTGGGCATCACTGCCCTCTGGTGGTCGTGGGAGCTACCCAGCGCCGCTCCTGAGAGCCGCCGCTGGATTTGAACCACTAAGCGCGCTGGCCGCAGTCCCGCACTCAACCACTTACGCCACCGGGGCTCAGCGCCTACTCGCTATTTCAACTAAGCACAGAGACCCAGAAAGTATTGATAACGTCGTTTTACTAGCTGGCTTCTGGACTGCTGATAGGAACCTTCCCCAAAACTCTTTAAAAATTGTATAAATATCCAAAAGTAGTAGACTGGAAATTCAATAAGAGCCACTCTGTGCTCCATTCCACCCTTCTTTCTCTCCTTTCCTCTCTATCTCTCTCTTTTATACACACACACACACACACACACACACACACACACACAGAGCTATGCTAGTATCATTTTTCTTTATCACTTATCAATTATGTAGAACTGTAAATATGTCTCCAGACATAGGCACAAAAAAATAAAAGGAGACAGAATTATTGAGCAAGTTTGGCACCACAAGCAAATACGACAGACAGTGCTTATTCTTGTTTGGCGGTAAAGAGGCTGAAATTTGCCCCCTGGAACAGAAATAAACAATGTAAACTGCTTGCTCATTTGAAATCTAGCCCCCTATGAAGTCCTAGTGCAAAGCCCCTTGCAGGGCATTCCTGCATCTTTTCTCAGACACGCTTCTCAATAGGACTCCTGTTTCCCACAAGTAGATGTAAAGCATCTTTGTATGGAGGCCACTGGCTGCTTTGCCAACTACCTAATTTCTGCAGCCTTTTGTTGAAAAGTAACTTACGCTGGCAAAACCAGCTTACAATCTACTACTTTTGGATAGTTATGCACCACCTTTGCCCTTCATTCAGATGACAAGGTCGGCAAAGATTTTTTGTGTTGGTGGTATTTGTCCTGAGGCTTTCAGTCTTACTTTCAAAAGATTCGGAGCTATTCAGATACCAAAGTGGATCCTCCACTTAAGGGCCAATGGATGTGTCAGCATCGACCTGAGAGACCATTCATTTCAAGAGGCTCCCAATTCTCAGCAGGATAACGTTTGAGACCACGCGCAGCATGATCTGTCTTGCTTTTGTCTGTATGCCTGCATGGGGTCATCGGGCCTTAAAGACACTACTCACCAAATGAACGTACGGCACAAAATATCCAAAGAGTGCCAGGGGGATTCCCACTGCCCACACTGTGTACGCGGCCACCTTGAAGATGGCGAAGTTGAAGATCTTCTTGGGCGGGCTGAACTTTCTCCTGGGGTAGAGGGAGGGACGGTTGGCTCCTTTGGCACCACTGTCCTTGTCCCTGTCTTTGTCCCTGGCAGCCAGGGGTCGGTAAGTGAAGCCGGCCAGGAAGAGCACGAACATGAAGATGCAGAGGACCCTCATGGTGTTGAAGAGGCCCAACCTGTCTGTCAGCACCTTCAGGAGGAAGGGCAGCAGGATGGTGAAGACACTGCTGCCGGCGGTGACAATGCCGTTGACCAGTCCCAGGCGCTTCTTGAAATACTGTCCCAAGATGACCAAGGAGGGCTGGTAGGCAAAGGAGCAGCCGCAGGCGAATATGATCCCATAGGTGAGGTACAGAGGCTCGATGGAACTGTGGAGAGGTGAGAGGGGGAGGGGTGCAGCTTTCATTATCTTTGTCATGAGCTTGGTGGGGCAAAACCTTAGAGCGAACATGGGTTTCAGTTAAAGCATTCTCTTAACCACACACTGCAGGGAGAGGTTAACGAAGCAGGACTGCAACACTAAAAGCTATTTCATAGGAAGGGATCTTAGTGTGTGAGAAATGACCGTTGAAGTCCAGAGAGAGTGAGTTCACCAGCCCCTCCCCGTGGAGTCCAGGCAAGCCAGATAGCTGTGGGAGGGAACTGGTGTGCTGTCCCCAGCACAGGAGTTAAGGACGGCGCTACGGGGGGGCAGTGACTACCCTTGTCATACAGTAAAACCAAAGAAGACAGAATTGAACTATTGCACTCTGTTAATCCTGCTGACGGTTTCCCAGATGCCTACCTAGTTGTCTCTTACCCCCCGCCCCCCAAACCAGCTGCATTTGACTTTTCTCCCCAAGGTTAGACCAGAAACATTTGCACAGAGGAGAAGCTGCACTTAATTTCTGCTGGCCTAAGGGCTGTGGACCAACCTTCGCCCCGTATTGCGCTACGTTTGGTGTTGGGCAAGACAGTGAGAAATCACATCCTGGTAGCAGGCAGACTAAACTATTGCGAGTTCATGGGTGACCCCAGGCTGTAAGCTCTCAGGCCATGCTGCCTCAACAGAACAAGAAGGGTCGGAGAGCTTTCCTAGGTCAGCACATGAACGTCACTGCACACCTCTCACCAAGCAAAAGGATCATGGCATTCTTTACTCTCTGGGAATCAGGTAGACTCCGAGGTCAAAAGAGAACCAAAGTGTTTTGTTTTGTTTTCCTTTGGAAAAGTCCAATTCAAAAGAGCATTTGTCAGAATTAAAGGCAAAGTAATTTATTGGAAATGAAGATAAAGTTGGTTAATAATTAAATTTTGGAGAATAATGCTAGTGTAGCAATGTGCCAAAGTAATCAGAAGGAACTCTAGAGTCTGATAAAATTAAGGTATTGTGACAGCTCGGCCCGAGATGCCCTTCCCCCTCCCCTAAAACACCATTTTCAAATCAGATCCTAAAACCAGTCGTGGGTTTTCCCTGATCAACTGTACCCTTTGCAGTAACTCTACTCTTTAGTCCACAAACCCATAGTAATGCAGCTTCTGTGCATCAGGCATTTGGTGAGAAAAATATTTTAAGATGCAGTTCTGCCTTCAAACTACTAGTTCTGCTTACTACAACAGAACACCCACGCCCACAATAAAGAGTACAGTACCGTACAAAAATATAGGCTAATATTTCACTCATTCTGAATCAACTTTTCCATTATACTTGGCGCAGGTCCTGACAGTGAGTACCTGAAAGCTTCCAGATAAAAGAACACGTGATGAGACAGTAAGTTGCACAATGCCAAAATACGACTGCTAAAAAAAAGAACTAAAGCTTAGCAGAATTTTAGTCCTATAACAAAAAAAAACTTCAGAAGAAAAAAAAACAGGTATTTTAAAGATAGAAGATCTAATTTCTATCAAAATAAATTTAGTTGTTTAAAATCCAGATGCAGACAAAAGCTTTTGGATCATCAAAATCTGATGTGCTGCTCTGGTTAATGGTTCAATTTAGCAGTCCTATGACCTACAGTTGAGAGCAGTGAAAAGAGGAGTTTCTGAAACGCTTTACTTAAGGTAAAGCCACCTGGGGAGGGGGAAGCCCTTACCTTACAAAAGAACTGGACATGAGTCCAACGAATCCAACTGCAGCGCCCACCACCGCTGTTTTCCGACACCCAAACAGGTCTGTGAAGACGCTGACGATGGGACAGCAGAAGAAAATCATCCCCATGGAGAGGGAGCTGACCAGCGCTGCCAAGGAGAAAGAAAGGAAAGGGGAAGAGCATTAGCACCTGACAAAGGATAGCTGGGCTTACTCCATCCTGGTACTTGATGCACACTTAGGAACACGTTCACACACACGAGGTCACAAGCACTGATAAATACAGGGGAGGTTGAGGCTGTAAGTCAAAGGGAAAGCTGAGCCACAGCCCAAAGCATTGACTAATTGTAAACAGCATAACAATTACATGTCTAATCCAGAGCTTGAGAAGTTTGTACTCTTCAATAAAACATCTTCTCTGTGATCTGAACACTATAAATTTATATCCTGGTAGTGCTGTGGGTTAGGCGGTAGATTGACTACTGCAACATTGGTCCCAGGTACTTCAAGGGAGAAAACGGAGACTATCTGTTCCTCTAAAAATGTTGAGCTGCAGGAATCCTATGATGGGTCAATATAAGTCAGAATTGACTTCTAACGGCATTGAGCTTTGGGGGGGGGGGGGAATGAGGTGGAGTTACCGAATAAACATACTCGAGCATAAGTCAACCCAAATATCAACAGAGGCACCTAATTTTTTAAAATCATTTTATTGGGGGCTTATATAAATCCCCATCACAATACATACTTACATTCATTGTATGCAAAGCACATTTGTATACTTGTTGCCATCATCAATCTCCTAACATTTTCTTTCCACTTAAGCCCCTGGTATCAGTTCCTCATATTTCCCTTCCCTCCTTACTCCCCCATCCCCCATGAACACTCAATAATTTATAAATAATTGCTATTTTATCATATCCTACACTGTTCGATGTCTCCCTTCCTGTTGGTCATACCCCAGGGAGGAGGCCATATGTAGATCTTTGTAATCAGTTTCCCCTTTCTACTCCACCTTCCCTCCCCCCTCCTGACATTGTCATTCTCACCACTGGTCCTTAAGGGATCATCTGTCCTGGATTCCCCATGTTTCCGGTTTCTATCCGTACCAGGGTACATCATCTGGTCTAGCCGGATTTGTAATATAGAATTGGGATCATGATAGTGGGTGGGTGGGGGAAGAGGGGAGGAAGCATGTAAGAACTAGAAGAAAGTTGCATGTTTTATCATTGCTGCACTGTACCCTGACTGGCTCCTCTCCTCCCCATGACCCTTCTGTAAGAGGCATCTAATTTTTACCACAAAAACTGCATCAAAAAAGTCCTGAAAAACTCAGCTTACACAAGAGTATATAAGGTATTTATGGTTTTGAAAGAGATATGCTTTAGGTGGTCAAAGCAGAAAGACTTGATGACCACTGGTGTCAGAACAATGACCCATTCTCTCACATGCACAGCACACATGCACACATACACAGAGGCAGAATGCTTTTGGATGGCTTTCTTTACCAGGATAATAGCTATTGGATGTTTATTTATAAAACCATCCATGTGAGAAAAAAAACCCAAAGAAACAAAAACCATCCATGTGTTACCCTCATGAAGGGATCGTTGAAAAATGGATGCTCTACAAAGTGTGGTGAAGAAACCAGAAAGGACAGCATCTGAGGCCTTAAGGGCTTGTCTGAAAACAAGCAACCATCTGTGTGAGGTATCAGCTGAGTCAGCTAGGTGGAACATGCACACCCGCCTGTGTGACCCAAGGATTGTAAGGAATGCAATCTAAATGTGGAGGAGGAAACTTAAATCTGAACATCCAGTTGACAGATGGTCGTGGTGCCATCTGAAAGCCCACCTTGATTCATTAGCAAGGTCTCTGAGTGCATTCAGCCTCTGATGAACACCCTCTGACCACACACCAGGGATGAGAACAGCCTTGCTGTCAAACAGTGTGCATTGTCAAGTGGATACTTGCAGATGTAGGCAGTTAGGGTAAAATGTAACACATTATCATTTGGTCTCCCTTTTGACCCCTTTTTAATTTGTTCCTAGGCTACAAAAAAACAACCAACCCATAGGTCTCCTCTTTTCTTATAAGTCCCATATGCTAACCAATTGTGCCACTGGAAGATTTTTGGTTTCCCCTTTTCTGAAAATGTTACTCTTCACAATTAATGAGAATCTGAAGTCATAACTTCCTACTCTACTTATGCAAAAAAATAAACAAGAGAGAAGTAAAAAAGAGAGGGAAACAAATATTAAGTTTAAAGCAAGATTTTTTTTTAAAGCAAGATTTTAAAAAATCATTTTATTGGAGCCTCTTACAGCTTTTATCACAATCCATATATATATATATATTTTTGGGGGGGTGGTCAAGCAATTTGCACATATATTACCATCTCATGTTTTTTATTATTAAATCATTTTATTAGGGGCTCATACAGCTCTCATCACAATTCATACATCTATCCATTGGATCAAGGACATTTGTACGTATGTTGCCATTATCATTCTCAAAATATTTGCTTTCTACTTGAGCCCTTGGTATCAGCTCACCCACCCCCCTCGTGAGCCCTTGACAATTTATAAATTATTCTTTTTTCCCATTGTACACTGACCACTGTCTCCCTTTACCCACTTTTCTGTTGTCTGTCCCCCAAGAAGGGGGTTATATGTCAATCATGGTGATCTGTTTCCCCTTTCTCCCACAACCTTCCTCTTTCCCTCCTGGTATTGCGACTCTCATTATTGGTCTTGAAGGGTTTATTTGCCCTGGATTCCCTATGTTGAGAGCTCTTACCTGTACCAGTGAATATACTCTATTCTAGCCAAGTTTCTAAGGTATAATTGGGGTCATGATAGTGGGGGTAGGGGGAAAGGATTAAAGAACTAGAGGAAAGTTGTATGTCATTGGTGCTATACTGCACCCTGACTGGATCATCTCTTTCTTGTGACCCTTCTGTGAGGGGATGCTCAATTGTCTACAGATGGGCTTTGGGTCTCCACTCCAGCCTCACCTTCAATCACATTGATATATTTTTTTTTTGCTCTGGGTCTTTGATGTCCGATACCTAATCCCATAGACACAGCATGATCACACTGGCAGGTGTGCTTCTTCCATGTGGGTTGTGTTGTTACCCACAAATCTCCCTACCTTCTCAGATAGATGGCCACTTGTTTATCTTCAAGCCTTTAAGACCCCAGATGCTATATCTTTTGATAGCCACGCAACATCAGCTTTCTTCACCGCATTTGTTTATGTACCCATTTGTCTTCAGTGACTAAGTCAGGAAGGTGAGCATCATGGAATGCTGGGTTATTAGAACAAAGTGTTCTTAAAGAAACATTTTTGTGGCAAGGAAATGAGTCTGTAAATTCTTCTAAAGCCAAGCAATAAACTACCAGGACCTAATAGAATTTAAAATGGCAGATAACCTTGTAAGTCAGTAATTATGAGTATCTCTTTGATACAGGGCCTACAAGGAGCCTTAGCCAACATCCCATTCCAAACACCCCACCTCTACAGCTACAGAATGTTCTTTTGGCAAATCACTTCACCTCCAAGCCTGGTTTATTATGGAGCCTTCACTCAAGCATTCCCTCAATGCAAGAGCTCTTTGTTCTATTAAACTAGCATTCCATGATGCTCACCCTTCTGAAACTATCACTGAAGACATAGCGGGTGCATAAGCAAATGTCCAGCTATAAAAAGATATAGCATCTGGGGTCTTAAAAGTTTGAAAGTAAACAAGCAGCCATCTATCTCAGAAGCAACAAAACCCACATGGAAGAAGCACACCAGCTTGACCACAAGCTGTCGAAAGGATCAGGGATCAGGTCTTGTGGTGGTCTTGTATTTGAGATGCCAATTTCCTGATTGAGATATAGGGGTGGAGTCTAGCCTGTTAATCTGGAGACAGCCATTAAGTAGCCAATGAGGCCTCTGTGTGGGTATGGCTTTCTTCTGAGACTTCTGGGAAATCTCGTGGTTTTTCCCTCGTAGAGATGAGGGACCATCTTTCATCTGGGAGTCAGTCTTTGAGACAAACTACAGACAAGACAAGATGGCAGCGTCCAAGGAGCTGAAGGTGCTGGAGGAGAAGCCACACGGCCTTACCCTGAGGCCTACCTCTGAAGCTGGAGAAGCCATGTGGAGACCCCTGCCGGCGCTGAGTTGCTTCTACCACCACTGGATACTGTTGATGGACACTGAGCCCTGGAAGTGAGGAGCCATGGGGAGACCCCTGCCAGCCCCGGGACTCTTCACCCACTTACCCATGACTTCATGAGTCGGAAGGAGACTTTATAGACTGGTATTGGGCATATGGGCTAATATCATACTTATGACTTTGAAATGGACTAAGTTGAGATGCTTTCTCAATATTCCATTTCTCTTGTATATAAACCTTACCCTTATATCCATGTGTGTTTCTATGAATTTGTTTCTCTAGTCGACCCGGACTAACACAGGCATCAAAGAACTAAAAATTATATCACTGTTAATGAGGGGAAGTACAGATTGGGGACCCAAAGTCCATCTGTAGGCAAGTGGACATCCCCTTGCAGATAGGTCTCAGAGAGGAGACAAGCAAGGCAGGGTGCAGTGTGGCAATGAGGAAACATACAACTTTCCTTTAGTTATTAAATGCTTCTTCCCTTCAACCCCTCTACTATCATGATCCCAATTCGACCTTACAAATACAGCTAGACTAGAACACGTACACTGGTACAAATAAGAGCTCTCAACTTAGGGAATCCAGGACAAATGAACCCCTCAGAACAAGTGGTGAGAGTGGTGATACTGGGAGTGTGGAGGGAAGGTGTGGTAGAAAGAGGAAACCAATCATAAGGATCTACATATAACACCTTCCCTGGGGGATGCAGAAAAGTGGGTAAAGGGAGACATCGGACAGTGTAAGATATGACAAAATAATAATAATTTATAAATTATCAAGGGTTCATGAAGGAAGGGGGTGGAGGTGGGAGGGGGAAAATGAGAAGCTGATACCAAGGGCTCAAGTAGAAAGCAACTGTCTTGAGAATGATAATGGCAACAAATGTACAAATGTGCAAGACACGATGGATGGATGTATAGATAAGAGTTGTACGAGCCCCCAATAAAATGATTTTTTTAAAAGAGTGGAGTAGAAAGGCGGAACCAATTTCAGGGATCTACATATATCCTCCTCTCTGGGGCACAGACAACAGGGAAGTGTGTGAAGGGACACATTGAACAGTGTAAGATATGAAAAAGCAATAACAATTTATAAATTATTAAGAATTCATGGGGGAGGGGAAAGGAGGAAGGGAAATATGGGGAGCTGGCACTGGGGGCCTAAGTGGAGGAAGGATGTTTTGAGAGTAACGATGGTAACGAGTGCGCAAATGTGGTCTACAAACAATCCATGTATGTATGGATTGTGAGGGGAGGTGTAGGAGTCCCCAATAAAATGATTCATTAAAAAAAAGGGGGGGGGAGAGGAGCTTATATCAAAGACTCAAGTGGGAAATGTTTGGAAATGAATGTGCTTGATACAGATGACGTATTGAATGTTATAAGAGCTGTAAGAGCCCCCAACAAAATTATTATTATTATTTTTTAAAAGAGTGGATCACATACCTTTCCAGTAATCTGCAGGTTTAAAAGAATGCTAGAAAGCTCAGTAAGTGGTATATACCATAAGCGGCCAGTAAGCTATCATTTGTAAGGACAACAACAAATGGTCTTACAGAATGAAGATGGTCCACTTGTGGGCTCTGGAAGTTCACTAGCCGTAATTCACTCATTGCCAACCACTTGACTCAGACTCCCAGCTACCATAGAGGGCAAGGTCGAGATTTCGAGGCTGTGCCTTCTTACTGGTGCAGAAAGTCCCACTTTCTCCTGAGGAGTGACTGGTGGGTTCAAACTGCTGGCCTTGTCGTTAGCAGCCCAACTCCTACCCAAGGACACCACCAGCCCCCTGAAGAGTGTGTGGATGCTTCCCATTCTTCCAGGAGGGAGACAAATGCAGACCCTAGGTTGCTGCTGCTGTTAAGAGGTGCCGTGCAGCCTATTTTGAGTCACAGCAACACTATGTGACAGACTACAGTGGTTCCATAAAGCTGTCAGGAGTATATTTCTAGGTCTTTCTCCCACAGAGCTCCTGCATGCATTCAAACCACCGCCCTTTCAGTTAAGCATTATGCAGTTAACTCTGGTACCAGCAGGGCTCCTTCCGGGCCCTATACGAAGCAGATATTCTTAATTCCTGGGTCCAAAGGAAGGGTCTTCCATTTTAAATTATATGTATTTAAATAAGCTATATTTAAAATTTTCTATCTTGCCTTAACAGAAAGAATTAAGAGCGGCTACAATTTTAAACATGCATGTGAACGTTGAACACGAAGTAAGGATGGCCAAAGAAGAATCCACGCATTTGAGTTGCGGTGCTGGAGAAGAAGGTGGACAGGACCACAGACAGCTAACAGGACAAATACTCTGTCTTGGAAGAAGTACGACCAGAGGCATGGATAGCAAGACTTCTCCCACCATGGGCTGGGCATGTTGTCAAGAGAGTCCAGTCCCTGGACAAGCATTCTGCAGTTAACCCTTGGTGCTTGGTGAAGTGGAAGGGTAGCGGCAAAGTAGAAATATCTCAAATTCTGCTAGCAGGAATGTGACATGGCACGACTAATCTGAAAACAATTTGATCATTTCTTTGGAAGTTTAGCATACACCTACCATATGACCTGGGGGAAAGATGAGGCTCTCTGTTCCTATAAAGAGGTACAGTCCCGGGGACCAACTGGGGCAGTTCCACCCCAACCTACAGGGTTGCTAGTAAGTTGGAATTGACTGAACGGCAGTGAAATCATATGGCCTAGTCATTACGGTTCTGTTTTGTTAGTAACCCTAAGAGAAATAAAATCGTATGTCCCTACAAAGACTTGTACACAAATGTGTAGAGTGGCTTTATTTCTAATAAAAATCTAGAAAGAACTCAAATGTCCAGAATGAGGTGAATAAACAATGATGTATTACTACTAAGTCATTAACAAGGCCAATGGATGAGAGTGGCATCCCAAGATCCATGTGCAGGGCCCAACGTGGATTGAGTGCCTGGTGAGTCCCACCCTGCTCACAGACTAGGAAGGGGAACAGTTCTAACATCAGACAAAGAGCACTGGAAAGAGCTTCTTAGCAAAAGTGCCACCTTTGCATTAGACCTCCCTCTGGACCCATTTCCAAGTCACCCCACTTTTTCTATACTGTTTACTTCTCTTTAGGTTGAGGTCTTTTACTGCTTTATGACCATTGTTGCTGGGTCCTTTTATTTTTTTCTTTCCCTTTTCCTGTTGTCCTTATTTGGGGGGGTTCCTGTATTAAGA
This sequence comes from Nesogale talazaci, assembly GCA_004026705.1. NCBI lineage: Eukaryota > Metazoa > Chordata > Mammalia > Afrosoricida > Tenrecidae > Nesogale > Nesogale talazaci. The sequence goes on along the minus strand of PVJH01000011.1, from coordinate 391,123 downwards.
ACTCAGGGCTAAGAAGTCAGTAACTGAAATCTTTACCTGGGGGGCACAAAAGGTGATGGTGGGAAAATGGGGAGCCATCCCAATGGATGGGGACAAGAAGAAAATGTTCCAGAGTTGATTTGGGGGAGGGTATTTTAACCCTCCGCAATTAATTGTATGCTGTGCTAACTCTAGCTCAGTATCTTTAAAAAAAATGATTTAATGACATGGTGAATTCATACCAAACTAGTCACATCAGAGAAAAGAACTGAAGCAAAAAGGTGCTTATACTATATGATTCTACTTGTACACAATTAATGTTAAATGTAGATTAATATGTATAAGTGACCAAAAAAACATCGGCTTTTTTACGGAGAGGTGGTGGCGGCGAGGAGTGGGGGCTTGGAGGGAGGGGTTACAAGAAGGGACGCGAAACCTTTTGAGTGTGCTGACTCTTGCTCATTACTTTGATTGTGGAAATGGTGTCGTTGGCGTACGTGTAACTGACACACCATCTTTAAACACAGTTCTTATACATCAACTCTTCCTCAATAAAGACCACAGAAGAGTCGGTCCGTTCAGATTCCGGGGTTGGTGAAGAATATGGAAAGGACTGTGGACTGTCAGAAGAACAAACAAGCCTGTGCTTTGGAGGAGTGTACAGTCAGAATGCTCCTCAGCCGGCAGGGTGGCAAGACACGATCTCATGTACTTCGGACATGCCAGGAAGGCCAGTCCCCGGAGAAGGGAATCTTGTTTGGTAAAGTAGAGGGTCAACAACCAAGAGGCAGACGCTCAGTGAGGAGAGAGAGACAGGGTGGCTTCAAGGACTTGCACGCTGAACAGCTGTGAAGGTGGCATAGGACAGGGCAGTGCTTTGCTCTGCTGTCCACATGGTCCCTGTGAATCAGAACTAACTTGGTGGTACCGAGAAACACCACCAGGCTGGTAAAATAAGAGACGAACCCACGCGGAAGGTTTCCACAACAAAAGATGGGTCTTCGTGAAGGGCAAACACTAGAACAACAGGGAGGAGTAGAAAATCTAACCCATGGACGCCTCTCTCAGTAATTATGGGAACAGGTGGGGGAAATTGGTACAGACATACATAAAAATCCCAAGGACACTCTCAAGCATCTTATCCTAATTCACCTTTCTAAAGCTCAGTAACCAACTCCACCAGCAACTGTAGAAGCAATTGCTCTGTCAGGAAACTTTAATCACAGATCAGGGTGGGGTGGGGACTCACAGAAGAGAGAACTCCTGTTTCTGGAGTGTCTCCCAATTCTGTGAAGAACTTTGTACACAATTGTGCCTGGAGCCTCAGGTCACCCTACAAAGTGTGACCTTCATTTTTGCAAATGGGAAATGGAGATTAGAGGTGTGAAGTAAGTTGCCCAGTTTGTGCCTCTTTGGTGGGATGCAAGGTAAACATCCCAGAGCTGGCACCAGCACTGGGAAGGCAGGCAGAAGAACCCTCCTCTCAGAAAGCATCCACCAGACACCGTATCTTGAACTAACTCTAGCTTGAGGATGGTGGTAAATACCCCTTCCTTGAGAGCTCAACATGTAGCTAAAAGTCGTAGTACAGACTTCAATCAAGACACAGCAATGAATTAACATTTTCTTGAAGCATCTCCTATTTCAAACATAAAAAAAGCAAATTAGAATAATAAAAAAAAACATGATGTCAAAAAAATCTGGCCATGAACAATAAAAAAAAGGTGAGTTGTTCTGCCCACCTATCGTCTGAGGTGCAAGTCTGGACACCGGCATTGGCAAAAGAAATCAGTTCTTATGCAAGGAAGGGGACTTGAACGAGATTGGATTACCCACTTCTACACTCATGTAAGCCACTTCCTTGATAAAAGTATGAATACAAAAATATTACATAATATCAAGAAAGTTTATATATTATGTAAGTATATAATTATCAAGGTTACATAAACTTTTATCAAAAAAGAACATGTGTAGCTATAACAGTCCACAGTAAAATGATTTTAAAAAGAAAAAAAGAATGTGTGTGTGTGTGTGTGTGTGTGTGTAAAACTAGCTTTGCTTTTCTAGACAACCCAGCCTAACACAAGAGGGTACAGGCAGCCTCCTGTCAGATAGTAAAATACTGCTCTCTGGTTGGATCTGTGAGACTTTCAAGGTTTCCCTCAAGCAAAAATGTCAAAAGATTTGGTCCTGAACTAGGAATGCAAAGCCAGGGAAAAGAAACCACAAATCATTAAGGAGGCAGCAGAAGAGACCCAACCAAAGAGAAAAATACAGACCTTCTGTTCAAAATAATTCTGTAAACCAAAATATGAAGAAGAAAATAAAACCCAAGTCCCCATCCCCACAAAAGAATTGACTTCAGAGGACAGCACTGAAACTACCACTCAGGGAGAGGGTCATGTCTCACCAGAGCACACGGGAGCGAATGAAGGAGGAGGCCCACCAAGCCCTGAGGACGATATCCCTGCTCTGAACAGCCAGTGCCCAGAGAGGGCCATATGGCCAGTCCACTATGACACGCAATGTCCCTCACTGACTAAGGCCCTACGGGGACAACACTGAAGACACAGGGTCAGGACTGCACCCAATCTGACCCCACCACACCGAGGCAAAAACACTAAGGGCATGCAGAAGAGCAGCAGAAGGACCAGAGAGCATGGAGGTCCCAAAGGAGTGTCAAGGACAGACTTTGGGACCTGGGCATGGCACCCCATTGGACTTAACCGGAGGACACTCCCAGAGGTCCAAAAACAGAACTTGTACTATTTACAGGTTTTTCTTTATTATTTTTTTACTTATTTATATATTTCTTCTGGTCATTGGTCTTTTTATTGTTGTTGTTTTCTTTTGTCGCTTTATTTTGCTATATCTTGTTTTTTTGTACATATTATCTCTGCAAGTCTATCTAGATAAGTAAGATAGGATGGATGAACAGTCTGCAGGAGAAGACAACAGGACTGACGGTTCCAGGGGACATGGGAGAGGGGGAGGTGGGGGAAAGGAGGGGCATTGTGCATTCCAGGGAAAAGGGAACAAAAAGTGATCCAAAGTCAGTGACAAGGAGAGTATGACAGGCCTGGTAAGGATTGATCAAAGGTAAAGCAACCCAGAGAAATTACTGAAACCCAAAGGAAGGCTAAGCATGATAGTGGGACAAAAGGAGGGTAAAATAAAATAGAGGAAAGAACTAGGAGGTAAAGGGTATTTATAGAGATCTAAATACAGGCACGTACATAGGTAAGTACATTTATATATGACGATGGGGAAATAACTCTATGGGCATGTACTTATAGGATTAGGCAGCAGATGGACATTGGGGCTCTACTTAAGTACTTCCTTAATGCAAGAACACGTTGTTATACTAAACTCCATTCCATGATGCCCACCTTCCCGACATGATCGCTGAAGACAATGTGTGCATAAGCAAAAGTGGTGAAGAAAGTTGATGGTGCCCAGCTATCAAAAGATATAGCATCTGGGGTCTTGGAGGCTTGAAAATAAACAAGCAGTCATCTAGCTCAGAAGCAATAAAGCCCACATGGAAGAAGCACACCAGCCTGCGTGATGATGAGGTGCCGAAGGGATCAGGTATCAGTAATCAAAAAATGAAAAATTATATCATTGTAAATGATGGGGTACAAATTGGGGACCCAAAGCCCATCTGTTGGTAATGGGACATCCCTTTACAGAAGGGCCATGGGGAGGAGATGAGTCAGTCAGGGTGCAGTGTAGCAATGATGAAACATACAACTTTGCTTTAGTTCTTCAATGCTTCATCCCTGCCACTATCATGATCCCAATTCTACCTTACAAATCGTATAGACTAGAGTATGTACACTGGTACAGATAGGAACCAGAAACATAGGGAATCCAGGACAGGTGATCCCTTCAGGACCAATAGTGAGAGTGGCGATACCGGGAGGGTGGAGGGAAGGTCGGGTAGGAAGGGGGACCAGATTATAAGGATCTACATATAACCTCCTTCCTGGGGTTATATGTTCGGACAACAGCAAAATGAGTCAAGAGAGACATTGGACAGTATAAGATATGACAAAATAATAATAATTTATAAATTATCAAGGATTCATGAAGAAGGGAGGGACGAGTGGGAAGGAAGGTGGAAAATCAGGAGCTGATACCAACTAGAAAGCAAACGTTTTGAGAATGATGAGGGCAACAAATGTACACATGTGCTTGACATATAATGGATGTATGTGTGGATTGTGATAAGTTTTATGAGTCCCCAATAAAATGACTTTAAAAAACTCAAGCCAATCTGATAGAAACAAAGGCAATTAAAAGAAAAATCATGAATTGACAAATAGGGTCATTCCATTAGAAATTCATTCTGTGAACCACTCTGGCTACTACTTCAAAATGAGTACATTTAGAATTTTCAAAAAAATGAAGGGAGATCTTTCATTGAAAAAGAGCCAGAAGGGCCGAGCCCCGGTGGCGCAGTGGTTGTGCGCGAGGCTGCAGCCCACTAGGATAGAGGTTCAATTCTAGCTCCACAGGAGCAAAGGTTGGGCCTCCTACTCCCACCACCAGAGGGCAGTGATGCCCCCCCCCAAAAAAAGAGCCAGGAATTATTAAGCAAAAGTGAAGCAAGACAAAACACACGAAAAAGAGCAGTCATTAAAACCAAAATATTCAGCAGAATTTTCAGTAGGAAAATCCTTTTATTTATTTCGGACTAAATAAATATGAAAAAATTTAAAGATCTCAAAAGAAAACAGGACCCTTGGTAGCACAACTGTTAAAGGTCTGTGGTTCAAACTCATCAGCCACTCCAGAGGACAAAGAGCTGACTATCTGCTCCTGTAAAGATGACGGCCGCGGCTGCAAATCTTTCTGGGAGCAGACACACTCATCCTTGTGGGAGTCAGTGGCTCGGGGACTTGGGAGGACTGAGAAGAGCCCAAGGGCTTGACATCCCAGCTCATATGGGATAACGCATCAACCAGGAAGCAGCGCACTCTAACAGTCACAGAAGTGTGAGACGTCTGCGAGTCTGAGTCATGCGCCACTTCTGAAATGTGAAAGGTAAAGTCTGATATAAAAAAATATACATCATGATATATCAAATGAAAGAAGCTGAACCTCCAGCTTCTTCTTCAAAGCCGATGGAAACTCAGCAGTACACATTGTCTTCACTCACCAAAACTGACACAGTGGACATTGGAGCATTTCCTAACCTTGCCACTGTGCAAAGGAGAAGCCAAACCACCCCAGGCCGCTTCCAGAAGACAATGTGCTTCATGTGGCTCAAGGGGAGCCTTGACTAGGCTTCTCTGTTTCCATGACAGGATGCCAACCTTCCAACCTGCGAGCTTGAGTTCTACAGAAGATTCAGTCAGTGTGAACCAACAGTAAAATACCCACAAATCACACTCCGAAACTCCTGGACATCTCTTATCAAAAGCCCAGTGGCGACCACTGATATTAAGAGAAGATGGAGAAATTGTGCACCTGGTCCTTGGATTAGCTCAAACCTGGAATCTCTGAGCTCACAGAGAGCACCCTGGCCCCTAGCAAGACCACTGTCAGTCTGCTGAACCTTGAGAGACTCAGAGAAACTGCCCAATCAATTCCACTGTATTAGTATCTATGTAACAATAATGCCAAGATTCACTCATTACTTGGTGCTTCCTACAAGTAGCTAAGAGTTCAGATTTGCTTCCTTAACAGGTGAAATTTCTCTCTAGTCACATCTATTAATGTTTCTCTTTTCATTTTGGTCACCAGGAAGTTTAAAGTCAAATTTATGATCGAATTAAAACAGCTATATACATTCTTAACAATATGTGTCTTAGATGCTATTTTCCCTCTAGTCTTATACACATACTATATATTTTCAATGATTCCTGGTTTTCTATTCCTATATTATCATTTTAATTTTTCTACAGTTCGTTTTATTAAATATTTTTATTGGGGCTCTTACACCTCTTATCACAATCCACAAATCATCCATGTGTTAAGCACATTTGTACACGTGCTGCTATCATCATTTTCAAAGTATTTTCTTTCTACTTGGGCCCTTGATATCAGCTCCTCATTTTTCCCTCTCCCTTTCCCATCCATCCTTTCCTCTCTCATGAACCCTTGATAAGTTATAGATTATTATTTTCATATCTTACATCATCCTCTGCTGCCCTTCACCCACTTTTCTATTGTTTGCCCCCCTAGGAGGGGGTTATATGTTGATCCTTATAATCAACCCCCCTCCCCCCCCCCACCTTCCCCTTATCCTCCAAGTATCTGGTGACCCTGAGGGGTTTATCTCTCCTCAATTCCCTGTGTTTTGGGCTCTTATCTGTAGCAATGTGCATATTCTGGCTGATTCCAATTTGCAAAGTAGAATTGGGATCATGTAAGTGGGGGAAAGGAAGCATTAAAGAGCTAGAGGAAAGTTGTGTGTTTCATCAGTTTTACACTGCACCCTGACTGGCTCATCTATTCTTTGTGACCCTTCAGTGAGGGATATTCAATTGTCTATACTTGGGCTTTGGGTCTCGACTCCACACATCCCCACTCCTAATTCACATTGGGTATGATTTTGTTCTGGGTCTTAGAGGCCTGATACCTGATCCCATCAACACCTCAAGATCACACAGGTTGGTGTGCTTTTTCTCAAGTGGGATTTGCTGCTTCTCAGCTAGATGGCCACTTGTTATTTTCAGGCCTCTAAGACCCCAGATGCTATATCTTTTGATAGTCAGGCACCATCAGCTTTCTTCACCACATTTGCTTATGCACACATTTGTCTTCAGCAATCATGTCAGGAAGGTAAGCATCATGGAATGCTGAATTATTAGAACAAAGTGTTCTTGTATTGAGGAAGTACTTGAGTCGAAGTCCAATATCCATCTACAACCTTAATTGTTTTTTGGGGGGGCGGGGGGGCATCACTGCCCTCTGCCCTCTGGTGGTTGTGGGAGCTACCCAGCCTTGCTCCTGGAGAGCTGCTGCTGGATTTGAACCACCAAGTCAGTGGGCCACAGTCCCACACTCAATCACTACACCACCGGGGCTCAGCCCAACAACCTTAATTCTTAACATAGATCTGTTCCCCTCTCATTATATATAAATATATTTACATGTGTACATGTCTGTATTTAGACCTTTATAAATACCCTTTTCCTCCTGGTTCTTTCCTCTATATCCTTTTACTTTCCTCTTGTCCCACTAACTTGTTCAGCCTTCATTCAGGTTTAGTAATTCCTCACTGCTATATTGTCCTTGATTAAGCCCCACTAAACATCCTACACCCTTCTCTTTACTGATTTTAGGTCGACTGTTATTTCCTTAACCCTGGGTTGGTTTGTCTCCACCTTTCTTTCTCCCAACTCATCTTCTCCCATATCCCCCGAACCATTGGTCCCATTGTTTTCATCTCTGAATTGTTTGTCCTGCCTATCTTATCTGTGTAGATATACAGAGACATCAATAAGCGCAAAAAATAATAATAACCAGGCAAACACAAACAAAACAATAAAAGAAAAACAACAACAAAATAACAAAAAAAAAATAACAACAGCCTAAAGAAAGCCACTGACGAAAATGGAAAAGCCTATAAATAGTTCGAGGTCTGCTTGTTGGCCTTTACAAGTGTTTTCTAGTCAAGTCTGATGTGGTACCACACTCTGCCTCCAAAGTCCACATTTGTATTGGTTTTTTGGTAGTCATAACTTAATTCCCCTTGCTGCTAAGTTGCATGCCCTTAGTGTTTCCCCCAGTGTGATGGGGTCAGATTGGGCACAGTTCCCACACCGTGTCTGCAATGTCGTCCCCTGAAGTGCTACGGTTCAGTGAGAGGCGCTGTGCTTCGTGGTGGGGCTGGCTCTATGGTCCTCTCTGTGCATTGTCTGCTCTGAGCAGGAATATCATCCTCAGGGCTTGGTGGGCCAGGGTGTGTTTCCCTCCCCCCTCATTTCTGTGTATCTACTCTTGCCCATGGGAGACTTTTACTTCTTTTCTTCACTGTAGGAATCTTCTGGGTAATGGTTACACCAAGAATTAAAATCACAACCAAGAGCAGCACTAACAATAGATGGCCTGTGAGCATCCATTGAACTATTGAGTCCTCCCCATGCCAAACACATGGGAGTGAAGGGAATAAAAAATAGAAGGAAACAGTCCCCTGGATGACACAGACAAGGAAACAAGACACAGATAAGGAGCAGGCCTGCTGGACCACACAGACCCTTCACACACCTGAGAGGGAAGAACCAGATGGTCCCAGGCTGCCACTGCTGACCACTGGACAAACCACACCATAGCAGACCCCAGAGTGAGCGGGAGAAAACTATGGAGTAAAACTCAAAAGCCACCAAGAGACCAGACCCACAGGTCTGACACAGGATGATGAAGCCTGTGAGCCTATGGCCCTGAGACACCTTTCAGGCCTGGATCTGAACTCACACCCCTCCCCTGGGCTCACCTTTCAACCACAGGAGAGAAAGGCTTATTAAGGTAATGCCACCAGTACCAGGCAGACACCCACCCTTAGAACAATGAACAATACGAAATCAAAGGGGCGATAGTGGCAGCATTTGTGCAGGGATAAAGCTTAGAAGGCAGGAAGGAGAAGAATGCATGAAAAGAGGAAACAAGAGGAGGAAGCAGAGAACAGTTACACCGTAGAGATCACAGTCCACATCCCAAAACAAAATGCCTGTGCATCGCTGAGGGGAAAACCAATTTGCTCTGCACCCTTCCACAGTAAACCATTAAAAAAATATTTCCTAATCCTCGAAGCATCTTTGTAAGAAGACAAATCCACCATTTACTGAGTACCTACCATTTGGCTGAAACTAGGTGGGATGCTTTATAAACACCATTTCATTTCATCTGAAGAGTAATCCCAGGAGATGACAGGTGAAACAGCTAAATTATGTCTTTGGCTTATTAATCTCAAATATATTGAGTGCCTAAAGGGTGCCTCACTATTTAAGTGGCAGCCTCTAGATTTATATTCCAGATTGTCCCAAAGCCCTGTCCTACCCATTTCATGACCCCTTGTAAGCGACCAATCTGTTTTTATAACTTCTCTTTGTACCTATTTTATCTCCCTGAATTTCATAAATAACAAGACAGTGCCTTTTATATATATATATATATATATATATATATATATATATATATATATACACACACACACACACACATTTCCTGCACCCCATTCTATTCTTCATGCCATAATCAATACTCAAAAGGTATCAAATCCATGCATGGAGACCTCGCATCCTTGAAAGAGAACACCGCTGTTGAAGATGTGACATCAGACCTCTCAACCCGCCTCAGGAAGGCTGGATCCCAATCTGCCTCCCTGGTCCACGTACGGCTTTGCTCCCACACTCTGGCAGCACGCCAAGGAGCCAGAACAGAGTCCCTGCAAATAAACCCATGTCACTCGCAGAGCGGTATCAACCATTCCTATCTAACTTTACTTCTCCCACAATGAGCTGGCACTGGTGCACCAACATGCTCCTTGCATTTTTCAGCACAGTCTTGGCCTATTAAGGATTCAAAGAATTAAGACACGTAACAATGAAGAGACTCTCCAATCAGAATGGTGACTGAATGGAGCTAAGGACCGAGACTTGAAAGGAAACGGAAGCTGCATTTATCACATTTGTGTGTGACACAGCCATCCACTCGGCAATCCTTTATTGAGTACCTGGAAAGTCTGCGGCAGCACTGTTCTAGGTAGAAGGGAGACAGCAGGAGACAAAATGAGCACAGTCCCTGTCCCCGGTAGCGAGAGTCAAAGAGCTGGGAAGATTGGTGAGACTGACTAGCAAAATCAGTCTGTACTGTGGGGCCATGTCAGCCACGTCGGCGGGGACCCCATCCAAACGTGAGAGGAAAGGGAGAGTCAGGCGACACCCAAACTGGCTCATGGGATGTGGGGGTTCTCAAGCAGAGGGTAAGAGGAGGAGGAGGCAGGAGCACTCGCCATACAGGGAATAGCACCATGATTCAAGGATCCATAGACGGTGCAGCATAGCACTGATAAAACACTGATAAAACATACATCTTTCCTCGAGTTCTCTAATGCTTGCTCCCTCCCTCTATCATGACCTCAATTCTACCTTACAAATCCAGCTAGACCAAAGCATGTTCATGGCTACAGATAAGAGCTGGAAGCACAGGGAATCCAGGACAGTTAAACTCCTCAGGACCAATAATGAGAGTCGTGATACCCCTTCCTAGGGGGATGGACAACAGAAAAGTGGGTAAAGGGAGACAGCGTTTGGGGAGGGTTCTCAAGGGCTGGCATTTCAGAAGTAGACTGCCAGGACTTTCCTCCCCAGACGCCCTAGATAGACCCAAACCATCAGCCTGTGGGGGAGCACTCTCGCCATCGCACCTCCTGAGGTCTCCACTCCGCATCTACCCACTTCCTTCCGCCCCCACAAACAGGGCCGGACTGCCCCCCAGGACTTCCGAGGCTCCGGCTTTATGGAAGCAGACTGCCGCATCATTTCTCCGTGGGGTGTGGTGCTTAACCACTGCACTCCCAGGGCTCCTTCCTGTTCAAGCCCAATAAGTAATAGAAAAACAGAAACAGAAAGAGGGCTGATGGCCTTATTCATGCGGTGAGCATTTACCGAGTCATACATGGTACGCTCTCAGGTCCCTCGTCTTGAGAAAGTCACCTTTGAGGGAGACAGATCGACCAGGAGAGAGCAGTGTACAGTGTGAGAACTAAGATGTGTATACACTCTGTACTGTGGGGCCATGTCAGCCACGTCGGCGGGGACCCCATCCAAACGTGAGAGGAAAGGGAGAGTCAGGCGACACCCAAACTGGCCCATGGGATGTGGGGGTTCTCCTCAAGCAGAGGGTAAGAGGAGGAGGAGGCAGGGGCACTCGCCGTACAGGGAATAGCACGTACATAACTAACATCGGCAAGCAGCTCCCGAGGCTGCAGCCAGAGTCCCCTCAAAGCCTTGTCTGCCAGGTCAAGGGATTTAGACGCTCCCCTTTAGATGAGCAACAGCATGGAGGAGGGGGATAACAATGGGAGGTCTCCGCAAGGGACAAATGACAAAGGAGAGAACTTGGAAGAGCAGAGAACAAGAGAGGGCAGAGATGTGACAGGCAGCAGAAGTGGTGAGGCTCTCTACACAAAAGGAGGAGGGTGACAATGAGGATGCCTGTTAGAGTCTTGGCTAGGTGACAAAGCCAAGCAAGAAAGCAAAGAAAAGACACGTGGAAACAGGGAGAGGGATCCATATTTGCTTGAAAAAGCCAACAACGTCCTCCAAATGCATGCATGCAAGGCATGCTTCTGATCCCAAAACAACCCCTCAGAAAAAAGGGCTGCTTGACATTATTTTCTCTTTCAAAAGTTCCTCATGTTATGGACAACCATCTCAAATTTTCTTAATGTTGAATAAACTACCGTTCAAGGAAGATTCATAAGCCTAAAGCTACACAGGTCCTTGCTAGTTTGGGTTCTACTGCAGGTCACCGACTGCAGATGAAACAGGTTTAAGAACTACAAAATATTAGCATCAATTTACAATTTTCCTGAGAGTAAAACCTCACAATTAAAAGTTTGGGTGTTCATAGCCCTATGGGGGACACTGGAAAGACAGTGTGGGAATTGTGCCCGATCTGACCACATCACACCGAAGCAAAACATTAAGGCCTTGCTACAAAACAGCTAGGGGAGCAGAGCAAGTAAGTCCTGAGGGTGTACCAAAAATAGACTGAGACCAGGGCATGGAACCCCATTAGACTAGACCAGAAAATACTCTTAAAGATCAACAAACAGTCCTTGAACTATTTACAGGCCTTTCTTTCTCTCTCTCTCTTTTTTTTAGTCAAAGGTTTCTTGTTATTGTTTTCTATTCTTTTGTTGCTTTGTTTTGCTCTATCTTGTTTTTAATTCATACTATTATCTCTGCAGGTCTAGCTAGATAAGACAGATAAGATAAGATAGATAAGATAGATAATTGTTTATCTTATCAATTTGGAGGAGAAAACAACGGGACTGATGGTTCCAGGGGGACATGGGAGAGGGGAAGGTGGGGTGACAGAAGTGCGTGTTAACAAACTCAGGAACAAGGGAACAACATGTGAACCAAAATCAGTGGTGAGGAGGGTGTAGGAGGCCTGGTAGGGATTGATCAAGGGCAATGTAATTGAGAGGAATTAATGAAATCCAAATGAAGACTGAGCATGATGGTGGGACAACAGAAAAGTAAAGGAAATAAAGGAAAGAATTAAGAGGCAAAGGGCATTTATAGAGATCTAAATACAGGCATGTACATATGTAAATATAGTTATATATGATGATGGAGGAATAAATGCATATACTTATAGGTTTAGTATTAAGTAGCAGATGGACATTAGGCCTCCACTCAAGCACTTCTTCAATGCAAGAACACTTTGTTCCATTCACCTGGCATTCCATGATGCTCACCTTCCTGAACATAATCGCTAAAAACAAAGTGGGTGCATAAACAAATGTGGTGAAGAAAGCTGGTGGTGCCCGACTATCAAAAGATATAGCATCTGGGGTCTTAAAGGCTTGAAGATAAACAAGAGACCACCTAGCTGAGATGCAACAAAGCCCACATGGAAGAAGCACACCAGCCTATGTGATCACAAGGGGTCTATTGGAACAGGGAGAGGGCATCAAAGAAAAAAAAAATCCTATCAATGTGAATGAGGGGGAGTCAGGAGTGGGGACCCAAAGCCCACTTGTAGACAGTTGGACATCCCCTTATAGAAAGGTATCAGGGAGGAGATGAGCCAGTCAGGGTGCAGTATAGTACCTGTGAAACGCACAACTTTCCTCTAGTTTTTTAATGCTTCCTCCTCACACTATCATGATCCCAATTCTACCTCACAAATCTGGCTAGACCAGAGGATGTGCCCTGATAAAAGCCGGAAACACAGGGAGTCCACAAATCCTTCAGGACCAATAATGAGAGCAACAATACCAGGAGGGCAAGGGGAAGGTGGGGGAAAATAGGGGGCCGATCTCAAGAATCTATATATAACCCACTTCCTGGGGGACGGACAACAGAAAAGTTGGTGGAGGGAGATATCAGACAGTATAAGAATTGCCAAAATAATAATAATTTATAAATTATCAAGGGTTCGTGAGGGAGGGTTGCAGGGAGGGAGGGGAAAAATGAGGAGCCGATGCCAAGGGCTCAAGTAGAAAGCAAATGTTTTGAGAAGGAGGATGGCAACAAATGTACAAATGTGCTCCACACACTGGATGGATGTACAGATTGTGATAAGAGTTGTACGAGCCCCCAATAAAAGGATTAAAAAAACAAGTTTGGGTGTTATAAATTTTAAAGAGCAATAGAGTGAGTATAAAGTTACATTGTAGCTATCATAAATATACCTGGCAGGACAAATAAAATTCCATCTGTATAAATGTTGTGCAAGTGGGGGCCTGTCACAGGGAACTTCCCTCGGGCCCTCACCTGCTTCCTCCCAGGGACCTCCCACTGGGATCAGATCAACTCCCCACCCCCTCAGTGAAAATTCCCTGGAATAAGGGCCATCTATCTGATGGGCACCCTTGTAAGAAGGATTTGACTGGGTTTCGTGAGTTTCTTCTGGGCTTTGCTCAGTAGCAGTCTGTCCTCCTGAGAGCCAAATTCACTGTCCGTCCATGACAAAAACTTATGCCTGCAGGAGTAATGCCTGCAGGAGAGGTTTACTGTTGGCCAGCTCCCCTATTAACAGCAACACCCCCTCCCATTCTTCACTACTGAGGGAGATATTGATGAGTCCAGCCGATGGGGCTGATCCCAAACCCAACTCATTGCTATCTAGTAGAGTTGATTCATAGTGACCCTGTAGGACATGGTAGAACGGCCCCTGTGAGTTTCACAGACCACAACTCTCTACGGCAATGAAAAGTCCCAGCTTTCTTTGAACTGCAAGCAGCAGCCCAAGGCATAACCACTATGCTACCAGGGCTCTTTAATGGTGCTGACAGAATTTCTTTAAAACTTCACACCCCTTCTATACTTCAGATTACCACCCCCACCCCCCAACACACACATACACACACACACACACACACACATGCACACACACACACACACCAGTCAACGAAGACTCCATGGTTCAGTGGTGGACAGGCACTTTCACCTGGGAATGGATCATGGGAATGGATCATGGGAATGGATCATGGAATGGATGGAGCAGCTTTTTGTTCCATCAGGCGGGGTCCCATGCATCAAGCTAGCTTCTCAGCAGCCAGCCACTATAGGCAAACTTCAAGACAAAATGTCCTGTTAGGGCTGAGCCCCGGTGGCATAAGTGGTTGAGTGTGGGACTGCAGTCCGCAGGCTTAGCAGTTCAAATCCAGCGGTGGCTCTCAGGAGCGACACTGGGTACTGCCCATGACTACCAGAGGCAGTGATACCCCTCTCCTCCTGCCAAAAAAAAGACTATAGCTAGTGCATCATGAGCTTTTGAGGCTGAGCCCCAGTGGCATAAGTGGTTGAGTACAGAACTGTGGCCCTCGGGCTTGGCAATTCAAATCCAGCGGCAGCTCTTAGGAGCAGCACTGGGTAGCGCCACAACCACTAGAGGCAGTAATGCCCCCCCCCCCACCACACACAAAAGTGTCCTGTTAATTTCAACTCCATGGGTCAACACCGAACTCTGTATATATTTCCCAGAAAATCCTTTTTGGCTAGGTAACATGTACTCAGTGCTTACAATGTGCTAGGGAGCCCTGGTGGAGCAGTGGGCTTCGTGTTGGATGTTAACTGCTTCATGGGGGAAAGATGAGGCTTTCTGTTCCCATAAAGATTTACAGCCTCAGAAACCCAAAGGGGCAGTGACACTGCGCCCTAAGGGGTCTCTGTGAGTCAGAATCACCTCGATGGCAGTGAGGTGTTTCGGGAGTTTCCTCTGGGCTCGGCACTGTAAAGTGCTTCGATAACTCCTCATTGCAGCCATGACAAAACCAACGACCACTGAGTTGGTGCTGAATCACGGCAACTCTGCGGGAGAGAGCAGAACTGTCCCTCTTAGCTTCCGAGACTGACTCGTCCCTGGAGTAGAAAGCCCCATCTTGCTCACTGTGAGCTCACCGCTCACTTTGCAGGCAGCAGTCCAATGTATAACCACCACGCCACCAGGACTCCTTGATAAAAGCCAAACCTCACTGCTATCAAGTCAATGCCGACCACAGCACTGCCCCATATGAGTTTCTGAGCCTGGAGCTTTTAAGAGAAATAGAAAGCCCACATTTTCCCTGCGGAACTATTGATGATTTTGAACTGCCGACCTTACACTTAGCAGCCCAATTCGTAACCACTATGCCACCAGATCTCCTTGAGCGTGCTCTCGTTTATCCGTGTGCAAATGAGGGTTTAAACAACTTGCCCAATGCCACAATGTGGAGAAGGGAACCCAGGGGTCCACGATCTTAACCACCGTGCACGACCCACCCAGAGCAGTCTAACTTCTATAGCAAATTATAATCAAATCTCTGGAGACCCTCTGGGCTACCAGTTCTGGGAACAGGGGGGCTTCAAGAAGTCTGTGGGGAAATGGAATTAAACTAGAATAGTTCTTCCACAAACTTTCTGAAACCCTTAATATGCAAGACAAAAACAAGTCTTGATAATCTAAGAAAGATCAACCCACTCAGACAAGTTTCTACCGAACACATAGGCTTCTATCTTGGTGGATAGAATGTCTCTTTGTCCAAAATAGCTTCTCATACAGGTAACTGTGCAAAAAGCTTTGATTATAGCATCCCTACCCACAAATGACCTGCTCTGTCTGGGGACTGCTTACAGGAAATAAAGAGATACACACACTTCAATTACTAAGATAAAACTAAGAAGATGACTCAGAAAGTACCGCTACTAGTGTTCTAATTCACACACACACACGGGTTTATTCCAAACAAATTACTATGTCTAAACATACCTCTGCGATCAGTGAGTGGCTGCAGACTAGTTATCTACCAACACCACTCTCTTAGAGTGCCTTCAAAAGAGATCCTTCATTAGAGGGGGCCTGTGGGATTTCCTAAATTCAAGGAAGGCAGAGGTCAGTTCAGAAGGCTACGGCAACTGTTTTTTGAGATTTCAAAGAGGTAATCTTGATCGATTTTCTTGAAGAGCATAAGATCATCACAGAGGCTTGTTTAGGAGGAAATATTAAGAAAAATGAAAATGCATTGATGAGGAAAAAGCCGGGAAAGTTGCACCAGGAACCTTCCCTCTCCCCACCCCCTACACTTCTTCGAGAGTAGCCAGGGCTATGCTAGGAGACTGTCAGTGGAAATCCTGACCTCATGAAGCCACTTCAGACTTCATTTTGTTCTAGACACTCAAAGAACAGTGACAAGGAACACAATTTGAGTCCCTTGAAGAGACCCAAACCACTATTTTGATGTGGTGTAAGTCAAAGAACAGAGGATGCTCAGAGGAGGCATTAGAAAGTTATAAACACAGTTTTAAGAAGTGTCTAGACTTCAAAGGAGAGTCATATGCAGAGACACAAGATTGACAATTTTATACATTTGGGGGGGGCATCACTGCCCTCTGGTGGTGGGAGTAGGAGGCCCAGCCTTGCTCCTGCAGAGCTGCTGCTGCATTTGAACCTCCATCCCAGTGGGCCGCAGTCCTGCGGCCTGGGGCTCAGCAACAATTTTACATTTTTGTTTAGGAAAAGTTTCTATTACTTCTGACTTAAAAGCATTTCTTAAGACCAACCGAGGTGCTGATTGACTTAGTGACAGGAGGTAAAAAGCAGCTGAAGAGAAAAACAGAAAGGATACTAATGCTATTCACCCTTTGTGATGTTCTGCCACATTCTAGAAACCTGCACTTGTGTCACCGCACAAAAGGAAAAGAAGACTTATCTCAACCAGATGGACAGGCTCTCTGCCACTCTGCTTCGGGTCACCATCAGGCTTTGGTAGCAGGCACCTGTTGCAGGCACTTTGGTGAGAAGGCACACGGAGCTCGGGAAGCCTGGGGTGTGCGGTGACCAGCAGCACTCCCCGACTGCCCCACCAGAGGGACCCCTGCCTGGGCCCCGTTCTGCAGTGATGTCTGTCTGCTGCTTCTCTGTGTGTGTTGATAACAGCGCACCCTTTGTCAGCATGTCTCCACTGCTGTCTACAAAGTGAAAGAGGTGCTCATCAAAATGCCATCAAGTTGTGGCAGAGCTAAACTCCAGGGTCAGACACTCTTTGGGTTCATGGCCTGCAGGAGCACTCAGAGGAAGCAAATTCACCGACCACACCCTTCATCCAAAGCAGTGCTGTGGTGTGAACTTAAGATAGAACATCTGAAATTTGAGTTTATGGAAATTATTTTCTCAGAGATTTGCTATCTATAAAATGACTTCCTCCTGATGGACTTCAAGGTGCCAGAGTCAAAAAAAACCTTCCTCTGTATGTTCCAAACGTTAAAGAGGAGAAAGAGGGCCCGCTCCGGGTCTCTTCCATGCAGGATTCACAGGAAGTCCCCTTCGTCCCATTGCCTTTCACTTAGGTTCGCTGCAGCCAATGCGGAGGCCTAAGGCAGAGCGGCTGCTTTGGGTGGGAGAGTGAGCAGTAAGGAACCTGGATGGAGGATTTCATTCTGAGGAGGTTGGAGCTCGATCATGGAGAGCTTTGAACGCCATGTGACTAGACTATATTTTTACAAAGACCACTGTAAGTGAAACTGGTCATAAACACAGATTGACTTTAAAATCCACTAAAAAAAATGGATTTGTCCATCACTTTGCTCTTCCACTCTGATAAAGCTAGTTTTAGAACAAGGGACTATGAAGCAGAAAGCTACTAAAAAAAGAAAAACTGATAACGCGGACAAATGGTGGTCTGCTGCCTACTCACTAAAGCTTTATCCTCGGAGTCCCACATCAGGTAGGGGTCATTGTCCTGCTTTCCTCACATGGAGACCCACCAGCTGGTGAGTGGTGCACCAGTTCCAAATCGCTGTAGTTTTCCATTTCCCTCCTGGCTTTCTTGGAAGCCGGACAGCCCTCCCAAGGTCCCCGTGCACAGCTGCTCCTTCCAAGGACACCTCCCACACTGACATGGGCTCCCTGGGTGGCATCACCCCAATCAATGATCAAGACCTCGGAGCCTTTTCCTACCCTAATCTTTTCTTTTTCATCTGGGAAGGTAACCGATTTGCTTTAAAGCCTATTGTGATAAAAAATAAAGGACAAATGAGCTCATATTGTACAATTATAACCATGAGGAAATTACCTACACATGCACATATATATGGAGGCACACATGTACCATTCCAAAGAAAGGTAGAATTCCATAGAGACAGACATTAGTGAATAATATCATTATTTCACAGAAGCTAAATTTTGTTGAAGATAATTAACAGACAGTGGCAGCAAGATACTGACAGGGAAGAGCCAGAAGAAAGGCTGTGTTCGAAAGAAGATATGAAGGGCTGAGCCCTGGTGGCCTAGTGGTTGTGCGTGGGACTGCGGCCCACTGGGTTGGCGGTTCAAATCTAACAGCAGCTCTTCAGGAGCAAGGCTGGGCTTCCTACTCCCACCAGGGTAGTGAGTGCCCCCCCCAAAAAAAAAGAAGATATGAAATAAAGGATATCACTGCCAATGCCAGATGGATTTTGGATGAAAGCAGAGAATGCCAGAGAGATGTGTGTACCTGTGCTTTGACTAAACAAAAGCATTCATTTGTCTGGATCACAACAAATCATTGATAGCATTGCAAAGAATGGGAGTTACAGAAAACATGTGTTCAAGTACAACCTGGCCACAGACCCAGGAGCATCGTTCAAACAGAGCAAGGGGATCAGGAAAGGTGTACATCAGAGTTGAACCTTTCACCCTATGTGGCAGTTACTGTCAACTTGAAGGAGGGGTGGAGTCTAGTCTATCAATCAGGCTTGACGACCTCATTTGGAGGTGTAGAGATAAATAGCTCACTGGAGACCAGACACATACTCTCTGCCTCCTCTCCCTGTGAGACATTCCTGTTGACAAGCCACATGGAGCTATGCTGATGGAGCCAGAGTCTAGAGCTAGAGGAACCACATGGAGACCCACACCAGCACTGAGACGCTTCCCACTGTATCCACAAGACTTTCCACCCACTGGCCTGTGATTTTCTTGTATTTGGTACCATTGCAAGTGTTGTGTAAGTCTGAAGAGGAATTTATAGAATGGTATCAGACATATGGGCTAGTATTGGACTGATGGACTTGATTTGGACTGGGCTGGGATGTTTTCTTAATGTACAATTGCTTCTTAAATAAAGCTCTTATACACCTGAGTGTCTACAAATTTGCTTCTCTAGTCAATCTGAACTAACACATCATACTTCTTTAATTTGTATGCAGAGCAAATAATCAGAGAAGCTGAATTATATGAAGAACAAAGCATCAGGATTAGAGGAATGTTTATTAACAATGTGCAATATGCAGATGACACAACCTTGCTGGCTTAAAATGAAGAAGACTTGAAGCACTTACAGATGAAGATCAAAGACTACAGGCTTCAGGATGGATGACATCTCAGCCTAAATAAAAATCCTCACGAATAGCCCAATCAGTAACATGATGATCAATGAAACGATACGCTAGTTGTCAGAGATTTCGTTTTCCTTGGATTCCCATTTAAGGCCCTTGGAAGTGGCAGTCAAGAAATCAACGGCATCACAGGCACAAAATCTGCTACAAAGACCTCTTTAATGAGACTCTGAAAATAAGATGGGCGGGAGGCAAGCCCGAGTGTCTTCAAGCCTAACTTGCAACCACGACACCACCAGATAAGGAAGACCAAAAAAGAATCGATACATTGGCATGGTCATGTTGGCAAAGAGGATCAAAAGGACTACGGGGTACCAGAAGAGCAAACAAATCGGTGCTGGAAGGAGGGGACATCAGACTGTTCTTCAGCAGCAAGGAGGGCGAGTCCCCGTCTCATATACTTTGGACATATTATGAGGTGAGCCCAGACCCTGGGGAAGGACATCACGCTTGCTAGAGGCCCAGGGGAAGCGAGGGAGACTCTGAACAAGAAGGAATGGCACAACAGCTGCGGCAATGGGCTCAAAGAGAGGGATACGGCTGCGAGTGGGCACAGGCCAGGGCGTGTGTCATTTTGTAATGCAGAGGGTCGCTGTGAGCCAGACGTGAATCGACAACACACACGAACTAGGAGGCACCTGTGAAAAGTAATAGGCTATGGGTTGGGGTAAATTTTTTCTTTATTATTATTACAACATTGCATGGGCAACAAGCACTCACTCCTCATTCACTACTAGAGAGTTGGTTCCAACGCATAGTGACCCCTCTGGGACAGACTAGAACTTGAGCCTCGTCATGGGACTCGCCAGTGGGTTCAAACTGCTCACCTTGCAGTGAGCAGCCCAACACATAACCCTCTACACGGCCAGAGAGACGATAAGCCTAATGGATCTAGCATGGAGTAGCCTCCTGAGTTACCGTCAAGAACTATGGCCCTTCCAGTCATAATCCCTCGTGTGATGTCATCATACTCTGATCCTCACACGTCTGTGGCTTCACCCTTTAGGGCATTGTGGTCTAATAAATAGAAAGAGAATGAGATGAAGGTCTGACATGGGACCTTCCCAAAACAAAACAAAACTCACTGCTCTCAAGTTGATTATAACTTCATGGTGACCCTAGAGGGGAGACTGTAACTCTCTATCCCCCAGTCATTTTATTAGGGCCTCATACAACTCATCACAATGCATACATCCATTGAATGTCAAGCACATTTGTACATTTGTTGCCATCATCATTTTCTTTTTTGTTTGTTTGTTTTTTGTTTTTTGTGGGCATCACTGCACAATCATCATCATTTTCAAAACATTTTCTTTCCACTTGAGTCCTTGGTATCAGTTTCTTATTCCCCCTCCCTCTCCCATTCTCCCTCCCTCATGAACTCTTGATAATTTATAATTTTTTTTACATGTCTTACACCGACCATTGTCTCCCTTCACCCACTCTTCTGTTGTCCATCCCCCTGGGAGAGGGCTATATGTAGATCATTGTGATCAGTTCCCCTTTTCTCCCCTAGCTTCCCCTAACCCTCCAGCTATTGCTAATCTCATTGTTGGTCCTGAGGGATTTATCTGCCCTGAATTCCATGTGCTTCCAGCGCGTATCTGTGCCCATGTACATGCTCTGGCCAGACTTGTATGGTAGAACGTGGGTCATGTTAGTAGGAGAGAGGAAGCATTCAAGAACTAGAGGAAAGTTGTATGTTTCATCAGCACTATACTGGACCCTGACTGGTTCATCTCCTGCCCACGACCTTTCTGTAAGCGGATGTCCAACTGTCTATAAAGGGGTCTCGTGTCTCCACTCCCCACTCCCTCTTGGAAGTAGAAAGCCTCATCTGTCCCAGTGAAGCAGCTGGTGGTTTTGAATTGCTGACCTTGTGATGCAAAACCCAATGTTGAATCACTATACCACCTGGTCTCTATACTCTTTAGTGGTTATCTTGGTTACGAGAACTTGAAATAAATGTCAAGAATGATAAACTGTTGCATATAAAACGAGCTGTCTACAGTCAGGGATGTGATCGCATCACTGGCAAGAACTTAGCTGGAACTTGTCTTTGGCCCCAGCCCACCCCACTATCTGCAGGAGTTTCCCATCCCTCAGACTTGGGCCCCGCAGGATCTAGGGTTTTCCCTCCCTCCTCCCTCGCAAGTCCAATTTGGTATCCAGCGTTCAGAAACAGCCTCTTTACCCTTTTCATTCACAGTCTACCCGCCTCCCCTCACCCCCACCCCATGCCTCTTTAAACTGTTAGAGCAAACACATTCATCAACTGATAACAAGGGCCATGATACTTGTGAAATGACTGCTGAGATACCATGATAAAGAGAAGCCATTATGAGATTAAGAGCACCCCAGTGGGCACACGGTGTAAAGAATCAGAAGGGCTTGATTCTCACTGCATATCTGCCAGACCCTAGTGTACCACACAGAAGACTTTAAAAACAAACAACTTCTTCTGCAGCTGTTTCTTTCAGTGCCTAGCCTAACACTTGCCCACAATAAGATGGCACTCCTGCATGATCTCGAGTCGTATTCTCTAGCGCTTCTCTTTTTCTAATATCTAATGCAAAGGCTACACAGACCACACAGACAATATTCATGATGAAAGGGTTTGTTAAGGAAGTTAACAGGTTGTGATGCCCATGAGAGATGCCTGGGATAGCTGTTTTCATCAGGACGCGTTACAAAGTTCATTCAGGTCTAATAAATTTATGCTAATAAATGCCCAAGGGGCATAGCATGCTGATGGAAGTCTCCACCCCAAGGCATTCAGCTCAAGCCCAGTGGGTCAGTACACTCCAGTCCACAGTTCCATGAATTAAGTGCCCAGAGGCAGGCACTCCACTCCACAAGGCAGCCTCCTGCACAAAAACCCTCAGCTTTAGTTGCTCCACAGGTTGGGAAATTCATGGGTTCTGCTGCTGCTCCTCTGATGTTACAGTTGTCTTACAGACGCGGTACGGGGGTCTCGAGTTCAGAAGATGTGCTCCACTCTGGCCTCTTGTTGGTCATAAGACACCGCCACCCCACCCTGCCTCCTTCTCCTGCTTCTCAGAGGGATCATTTTCGATACAGCGGGATGGCATTTCAGAGAATCTTGTCCACAACTACTCACAGGTGAATCCTATCAGTATCTTCTCCCACCTTCTTACCCATCAGAGAAAGGTCCTTCCATGGAAGTTAAAGAATGTAGCTGGAAGGCAGTGATGATGCATACAAGTTTCCTCTGGTTCCTGAAGCCTTCCTCCCTGTCCCCCAACCATCATGGTCCCAACTCTACCTTGCAAATCCAGATGGACTGGAGAAGTCACACTGGCATAGAGGGGAGCTGGAGATATGGGGAAACCAGGAAGGATGGGCCCCTTCGGGCCAATGGTTAGAGTGGAGATACTGGAAGGGTGGAGGGAAGTGGGGGTAGAGAGATGGAACCAACAGCAAGGATATATACACAAGCTCTTATTTGAAGGATGGGCATCAAAGGAGTGGGTTGGGGGAGAGGTCGGATAGTGTACGATATGACAGAACAATAACAATGTATAAACTATTGAGGGTGGGAGGGGAGGAGAGAGCAGGGGAAGAGGGGAAGGGATGGATAAGCCGATACTAGGGGCTAAAGGGAAAAAGGTGGACGATTGGAGAACGATAATAGAAGTGGACATGTGAGGGTGCTTGACGAGTATACTTATCTATATATTGTGAAAAACGATGTATGAGCCCCTAATAAAATGATTAAAAAAAAAAAAAGAATGTGGCTGGAAGAGCCACATTCATTAATTCACTGCCCCCTGCTCAAAGCCTTACCTTTGGCAACCCCTGCTCTTTATTCTGGCCTATGAACCCGCACAATCCAGTCTCTCCACGCTCCATACTGGACAGCATCTCTCTAGTCCTCTCACCCTTGGTGTACATTGTCTCCTCCTCCTTGCAGGTCAGTGTCTTGATCTTCACAAGACCATCGCCACTTGAGACTCAGAGCAGATGCCAACACCAGACCCCCAACCAGCTGTCCCTCTTTTGTACTGCCCCCTTCCATTTTCCTCAAAGTCTTTGTCACTGCATGAAATTCTTATGGCCTCATTTAGCATTTCTACCTCTGAAATGTAAATGCCATTACATTAGAGTAAGGTTCTTATCAATCTTTTTTGCTATGTTGTCCTGGATGTTCCCAGCATACTTCCCAGAAGTGAATAAATAGTAACTTCTGAAAGTGATACCAGCCAATGCGTTTCCTGGTTCTAAACATTTTCTACACATTAACTCGTTTAAACTCCCAACTATTGCATAAGGTCCTCCATTTTACAGATTGGAAAACTCTACCTTGGACAAGTCACTCAGCTGGCAGTGGGCGAGGGGTGAGATTCTGGGTTTGTCTGATTCAAGAGTTTATGTTCTGAACCTGGGTACTTTACTGCCTTCAGGTTGAAGTCCATCGTTTCTAATAGAAGATTGCTATTTTCTTCTCATGCTTGACTTCAAAAATGTATGGTAAGGGGCAAGTATGTAAAAAAAAACATGGGAAAGTATAATGTGTACTGTAGATGTGTTACAGCATCCTAAAACAGTCACAGACTCCCTCACGTGCCCCTAACTGGGTCAAAAAGAAATGCGGTAAGCAATAAAATGCTTTAATCTCGTAGTTCATCTCTGGCACAGCTTTCAAGAGTGGTTTGACTCTGACACTCCTAGACATATTTTAACAGAAGGAACATCAACCAATCTGTCAGCTGCAACTGCACACACAGAAAGCATGAGAAGAAATCAGCCCAAATATTTGCAGAGAGAGAGGACCCATGAATACTATATACGAAACAATTCCCGGTCAAGTCAACGTTTACAACCAAACACCAGGTCACACGCTCATCGTCATCATGGATCACAGAAAATGGCTGGTAATGCCCAGTCTAGAACACCCCTTTGAATAGTTTTCAAATTCTTAATCTCTCTATTCTAGCATCTATTGGTAACTCACACACACACACACACACACAAAAGTATGTGGTTCTCAAATACAAATCTAAAAATAAGGTGCTCTTGATGATAATTCTGAAAAATGTAGGTTTTGTGCACCCATCAGCATACTGCATACAATAGGCACATCTCTGTGTATGAACAAAATCATTCAAGTCACAAATGTCTTGTCTATATTCTCTAAGCACTTATGTAAATCATTTATCTGGTAAAATTCAGTACACAATCGCCAAAGAACAATGTTTTGTATCTAAAGATCTCGGTTTGTATGCAAAAATTTCCAGGTATATGCTGTCTGAGTGCCGCCAGTATGAGTCTCAGTTTCCTCATAGACAGACTAAAGACAATAATAGTATGATCCTACCTGTTGGTTTATTTCAGATTAAAGGAGTTATTGATGAGGGTAAGTCAAAGAGTATTGCTTCTGGGGTTCCAGTTCATACATGCATGGATTTCTTCTACACACAATGTCTTTAAAGCATGTCTCTGTGATCAGTGGGTGGCAGCAGACAAGTTCTCTCACCATTATACTTGTCTTAGATTTCAAAAAAAAATCCAATCAAAGCAGTGGCCTCTGAGAGACTGCTGGTCCAGTTAAAATACAAGACAGAGAGGTCAGCTCAGAAGTTTATGGCAGTTGCTTTTCAAGGATTCCACAAAGGTTTGTCTTGACATATTTTCTTAAAGAATGCAGTGATCACAAGGATACAAAGTTGTACCAATTTCTTTCCCATTAGGACAGCGCACCTTCTTTTCTTCAAGGGTCTCAAAAACTCACTGCTATTGAGTTCACGGCTACCTATAGGACAGGCTAGAACTGTGCCTGAGGGTTTCCAAAATGGAAACTCTTTTGTGGACTAGAAAGCAAGCCTCATCTGTCTCCCTCACCTGGCTGGCGGTTTCCTACTGTTGACCTTCCTAGAACCACGACACCACCAGGGCTCCTCGCTATTGTAGGAGGATTGAATAGAGAAGCATTACCCTATCCACCCGATAGCCCTTACCTTGCCACTCCAGACTTCTTTTGCTGCCCAAACCCAAAGGCTATCACAGATGAACACAATGCGAGTCCCCGGAGGATGGCGCGACTGTCGCTTGGAGGAGTTCGACATTGACGGGCACAGGATTCTTCAGGAACGGATCAGAGAGACAGAAACACTGTCTGCAGGCCCAGACGGGAGCAATGTGAAGAAACAACAGCTTCACATTTTGTAGCAATCATTTTTTACTTACCCTTCTATGTAAAAGTACACCGAAAAGCATGACACGACAACGAGACTTTACTTTTTCTATAGCACATGAGGACGATACTACCAGTAAATAGACAATATGAATACAACCTTTTCATGGTGTTTCAGCCGAGGAAGAGAAAAACGTTCAACCATAGAACAAGTCAATAAGTAACGCTTACCTTTAAGGTAACAGAAGTGAAGGTATTTCGAGGGCAGTTTGATGGCACATGGAGAGAGTAAGTTCTTTCGGACTCCATGAATCTCGAACTTGACATCTTACTGTAAATGTACCCTGGTTTTCTAGAACATGGTTTCCTGGGAACTTCACCAGAGGTAAGAGATACCCACCCCTCCACACACGTCTATCAAAGGATGCTGCCACCATCCTTGGGATTAACTAGAGTATTGTCTAACATTTTGTGGTGATTGTACTTTTACTGTTGGTTCTAAGTATGGTTAGTCATAAGAGCAGAAAGATCCTTTGTATTAAAATAACACTCTCTGGGGAGTTCATGACTCTCGATTTAACTGGCTAAGTTAGAAACAAAAAAAATAAAGATTAACTCAGAGTTAAAATACATTTTGTTAATAAAAATGTAAGGTATTTTAACAAAACACTACTTGTATTTCACCTGCCTGTCACAGGAGTACCATGGTTAAAAAATGACCATCTGTAAAGACTTATGCCATTTAGCCATCAGCATGTATGATTCAAAGCCTTACTAATTAACAGTGAGGAAAATTTCCAGAGTGTGCAATGAACTGAACTTGAACTCTGACAGTTACTAATGGGTGAAATTGCAGAGGTAGGAAGAACAAACAGTTGATAAGCAGAGTTCATAAACATTTGCTTTTCCTATAGAAAGTCTCTAAGGAACATTTTCCACCTGGCATTTTTAGAAATATATTTTTACATCACACTAAGTACCACCCTAAAAAAGCACTGCTCTCTGCCATTCTCTTTCAATAGCTTAAGTCTGAACAACCTTTTAGGGGGTCAGCAAAGGAAGGGAACAACCACGGAGTTGGGGACAGCTTTTAAAGGTGTTTTGCTTCATTTTTTTTTTTGTTCTGCAAATAAGTACAAGCATTCATTTCTTCGGCACCAACCAACCCCAGATAATTTGGTACAGAATAATCAGATAAAAGACCCTCCCTGGGTTTTAGACTGTTTTCTCTTGCGAGGTCAGCAGGTTTGGTTTGCAATGAGTACACATCTCAACACCTGCTGGGCAGAGGCCGGGCACTCACTCTCCCACCTGTGACTGGCTAGCTTCCCTGGTGGGTTGTTCTTTCCCCCCTGATCTGGGACTGATCCCTAATTCTGGGACTTAATACAGGTTTTTTTTTTTAATTAAAAAGTGGAAATTAAAGCCAGTGTTTCACCAAGTCTAGTGCTGTTTTTCTATTACAATCATCAACTTGTTGCAACTGGAAGAAATCTCTTGAAGTCAGTCTGAATCAGGACCAAGGCTTCCCAGTCGAGGGAATCAGCCCTGCCAAGGGCTTCTGAGTGGGCCTTCGATTGCCCCTTATGCCACAGCAGAATATTTAGAAACTGTTCTTGGTTATTAGTCTACTGAAACACCACCCGAGTCAGACCAAGTTGACTCTCTCCCTCTGGCTCGAAGGCTCAAACTGAGACTCAGATAATTCAGGAACAGAGGATCTCTGCCCAGCGCTGCTGGTTTAGTCCTCATTAAACTAGATACAGGAATCCTGGTGCACAGAAGGTTATGCACTGGACTGTCAACCCCAGGTTAGCAGTTCGAAACCACTGGGTATGGCAGAGGAGAAAGATGAGGCCTTCTACTCTTGTAAAGATTTACAGTCTCAGAAATCCACGGGGGCAGTTCTTTCTACCCTGTCCTCTGAGGTCCCTATGAGTTGGAATGAACTCGATGACAGGGAGGGAGAGTAAACTAGACGCCAAAGGAAGAGGCTAATATAAGACATGGACTCAGCTAACCTAACACATACTGAGTATGGACACGAATTACACAAGGGGATAAATAATTGATTCAGTAAGCAACGAGAAGTTAGAAGAGAAAGGATTCTTTTACTCTGCAGTAATCTGACAAGACTTCCTTGCACACATGACAACAGCTTGGCCTGACACTTTAAACTGGGGTTCTCAGGTAAGCACATTGTATAAGGGGGCTTCCAAAAGCTCCTGGGGAAATTCCACGACCTTTTAGTCCTATTTTTCCATGAACTTTTTTTCAAGCCTCCTCAGATCTGACAGGGGTGGCAAGGTTCAGTGAAGGCAAAAAAAATCAAACCCTAAAAACCCAGTTTCTGGGGAACCAGACTGGCAGAGATGAGGCTGCGGCCGGTGACATGTGGGAAGAACGGGCTACCATCCAAGAAGCACCTGAGGATGGAAACACACCTGGGGCCTTCCCAACGGGGCTGGGAAAGTCCCGTTATCATTTAATCCGATTTTTCTGAGAACTTTCTGAAGCCTCCTCCCCCCACCCCACACCCCCAGCCCAACACACACAAGCGTAATGAGGGCCAGGTTACACGAGATCTCGGAGACCCTCTTGGAAGGAAGGTTAATAGGCAACGCATAAGTGAAAGGCAGACGTGGATGCATTGCATTGTGAGCAGGTGAGGCCCCTTTGATTGCCAGTAACGATGAAGCACCGGCCGTGAAGGAAATTCTAACAGGAGGCCTGAGAAAGTGCACAGTGATCTGCTCGTGGGCATCTGCTCCTGGGAAACTGGTGATGGCTGGCGATGAAGGAAGGGTGAGCTCTAATTGTGCAGAACCACCTCAAACGGTGCGCACCACTTCCCAGAGCGCGCAGGAGCCGGGCGGAGCTGGATGAGAACTTGATAAGAAACCAGTAACGAGGGCCCTGACCGCAGCCAGGTGCTGAGTCTGCAAGGAAGGGTTGCACACGAAGGACTTCGCTTCTGGCCGTGTACAGAGCTCGGTGCGATAGTGCTGTGGATGAGCCACCTCACCATTCGTTCCTCTGGCTTGAACCACGCTGGCACCATCTGCACACCTTTCTGGTGGCTGGCACCTTGCGCGTTCCACTTTTTAAATGCCACAGCCCTTCTCTGTCTGTGCAGTTGAGGTGGGGGGGGGGAGGGGGAGAGAAGACGTGGACTCGTCTCGTGTCAAGGGGCGGAGTCCGTCGGGGTGAGGCCCTGCAGGAGGAAGACTCTGGAAACTGCCACTGAGGGGGAGGGGCAAAGGACCTTCTCTGTCAATGCTGCCCGGCTCCCAGTAACAGGAAGGACAAAAGCCCCTAGACTCCCAGGTATTCTGCTAGGGAAGAAACTCGGTTCTGAGCAGAAACGATTTTCTGGCATTACGCTCGGACACGAAACAGATGCTTCTGGAGAGTCAGGACGAGATCTGACAGAGGGCGATGGCCATGAGTCAGAATCGAGGCTGCTCGCGTTTGTGGTGGGAACCCGCTCCGGGCCAGGGAGCTGCGCAGGCCCTCATTTACTACCCCACAGACCGCACCCCCCTTGTGGGCTCCACAGGGGACAAGACTCCACTGTGTGAAATCACCCCCGAGGCTCCTGCCACAGTCACTGTCACAGTGAATTGTAAGTCACACTGGCACAGACCTCGCCAGTGCCTCTCAGCGGTGTAGTGCCCGTTTTGCATGCCGACCTAGGAAGATTGAACATGTATGTAGCATCACTGATATTACACAACCTACCTCAAGCCAGCCAGAAGGGAAACGCCAAACCCGCCCCAGGGGAGACAGAAGGGGGGAAACAGGGTATCGCAGGCATGGCACCAGTCCAAAGCCCAGAGTGCTTCTCTGGGCACTGGTGGTACTTGTAGGGCAAGCGCAGACCCTCTCAGACTCCCCACAGCCCCACAAGGGTGCACTCAGGCCTGACGTGGCCAGGTTTCCTCCTCCACTTTCCATGAAACAGGCTGTGGGCGGGTTGAGTTGCACCTTCCCCTCCCACGGACCAGCAGCCTCAAGGGATGCTGGGTGACACCCAGTAAACATTCTTGTTGGGACACACACCAGACACCTGGGCTAGAGGTGAGCTGGAGGCTTGCCTTCACCTCTCACCAGGCACACCAGGACACTGCCAGCCTGGGTTGGCCAGGGCCATTCCCACGACACTTCAGGCGGTTGTGCACTCAACGTTCCTCATGCCTGCCTTCACACCAGAGGGTGATGTTAGGGAGAGGGCCTTTCACCTCCCCACCCCCGCTCCCCCATGCCCATGTGATCTCATTAGCAGGGGGTGGGTGAGGGTATGCAAGACAAGCCTCGGGGCACTGAACTGGCTATAAGAACCCTCAGTAGGGTGCTGGGGCAGTGGGACCACCGCAAGACCAAGCTCGCATGGCCACAGCTCAAGCTCCACTGTCCTGTCTTAAGTTACTTCACAGAGCACAAGACCAAAAAAAGGCGCAGTATGAATTTCAAAACAGAGATGGGGGAGCCTGAAATCAGTTGGGGGTTCATCTAAACAAGGTGCCCTGTGTGTCTTCACGGCCTCTCTCCCCACCGGGAAGCCACACATGGCTGGTTCTCTGTTGAAATCAAAGGAAAAGGGGGCTCGCCGTAGCTTTCCGCAATGTTTCTGTAATCCACACTCTAAATGGGAGGGTGAGATGACTTCTGTTAAAACAAAACAAGCCTTACTACCATGGCGTCCATGCTGAGTCCCAGCAATTCTGTAGGACAGGGCAGAACCGCCCCTGTGAGCTTCTGAGACTGTAACTCTTTATGGGGTGGAGAGCCCAGACTTTTTCCCTAGGAGTGGATGGTGGTTCAAAAATGCTAACCTATGGACTGTAGTCCATGACATGACCAGGGCTTCTGAAGAGGCATTAGAAAGAAAAGTGCAGTATCTTTTTACTCCATTTCCCCACAAACTTTCTGAAGCCCCCTTGTAGAACTGCTCTGAAAAAAAAAAATGAAACAAAACTATCTTTCCACCAAATCTCGGTACAGGTGGTATCAAAGAGCTACAGTAATACAGACCTCCAGGATAAGCTGACTGCTTCCACTCCTCCAAGGAAGGGGAAGCTGGGTGCCATTGTATTATAGGGGTCATTATGTGATATATGGGGAGTCCTGGCAGGGCTGTGGGTTAAGTGTTGGGCTGCTAACCACAAGGTCAGTGGTTTGAGCCCATCAGCCACACCCGGGTAGAAAGATGAGGCTGTCTGTACCTCAAAAATATATAGTCTTGAAAACTCGATATGGGGTCAGTAAGAGTTGGAATTCAAAGTCTGGGGAGCTAGCCCCAGTCCAAATTATGTCAACAGCCTCCCCTCCCCCAGAAGAATTCACTTTAGAGGACAGCCCTGAAGCTATAGCTCAGGGAGAGGGACACGCTCATCAGAGCACATGGAGGCAAAGGAAGGGAGGCACAGAGACCATGGAGCACATCCTGGTCCACCAAGCCTTGAGGACGATATTCCTGCTCAGAGCTGCCAAAGCACAGAGAGGACCACAGGGTCGGCCCCACTAGAGACATGATGTCCCTGACTGATCCATAGCCCTATAGTAAAGTGACCAGATGTCCCGCTTTTCAACATTTAACAATGTCCTGAGGCATTTTAAAATTAAAATATATTACAATACGATTTTTGTATTCTATAAAAATTGTTGTTGCTCCATATAGACCAAATTTTTAATCAAAAAACACCCTCACCCCACCCCACCCCGGTCAACAGTGTCCCGCTTAAATCTGGTCACTTTCCAGGGGACAACACTGGAGACACAGTTTGGGAATTGCACCCAATCTGATCCCACCACACTGAGATGAAACACTAAGGGTGTGTAACAGAACAGAAAGCAGAACTAGCAACGAAGTCCCCGAGGAATACCAAAAATAGACTTTGGGGCAAGGGCATGGCACCCCATCAGACTGGAGCAGAAAACATGCCTAAAGACCAACAAACACACCTTGAACTATTTGCAGGCTTTTCTCTCTTTTTTTGTCATTGGGATTTTTTTGCTGTTGCTATTTTGTTTTCTTTTGTTGCTTTGCTTTGCTCTGTCTTTTTTTTTTTTTTTTTGGTGCATATTATTATCACCTCTGCAGGTCTATCTAGATAAGAGAGGCAGAATAAAGAATTCTGGAGTAAACAATGGACCGATGGCTATGAGGGGGCATTAGAGAGGAGGAGGGAGGGGAAAGGAAATGGGTGTTAACAAACCCAGGAACAAGGGATGAACAATGTTCCAAAATCAATGGTGAGGCGAGTGTAGAAGGCCTCTTAGGGCTTGATCAGGGGCAATGTAAGTCAGAGGAATTACTAACACTCACATGAAAGCTGAACATGGTAGTGGGACAAGAGGAAAGTAACAGGAAATAAAGGAAAGAACAAGGAGGCAAAGAGCATTTATAGAGGTCTAAATGCAGGCAAGTACATATGTAAATATATTGATATGTGACGGTGGGGAAATAGATCTAGGTGCATATATTTATAGGTTTAGTATTAAGGTAGCAGATGGACATGGGGCCTCTTCTCAAGTACTCCCTCAATGCATGAACACTTTTATTAAACTAGTAATCCATTGTGCTCACCTTTCCTGACAAGATTGCTGAAGACAAAGCAGGTACCTAAGCAAATGTGGTGAGGAAAGTTGATGGTACGCAGCTATCAAAAGATATAGAGTCTGGGGTCTGAAAGGCTTAAAGGTAAATGAGTGGTCATCTAGTTGAAAAGCAACAAAGCCCACATGGAAGCAACATACCAGCCTGTGTGATCGTGAGGTGTCGAAAAGGACCAGGTATCAGGCATCAAAGAACAAAAAATCCTATCATTATGAATGAGTGGGGGTGTAAAGTGGAGACAAAAAGCCCATGTGTAGGCCGCTGGATATCCCCTTACAGAAGGGTCACAGGGAAGAAAAAGCTATTCAGGGTGTGGTAGAGCACCAATGAAACATGCAATTTTCCTTTAGTTCCTTAATGCTTCCTCCCTTCCACTAGCATGATCCCAATTCTACCATATAAATCCAGCTAGACCAGAGGATGTACACTTGTACAGATAAAAGCTGGAAACCCAGGGAATCCAGGGCAGATGCACCTCTCAGGACCAATAATGAGAGTAGCAATACCAGGAGGGGAAGGGGAAGGTGGAGGAGAAAAGGGGAACCAATCCCAAGGATCTACATATAACCCACTTCCTGGGGTAAGAACAACAGAAAAATGAGTAAGAGAGACATTGAACAATGTAAGACATGAAAAAAAATTATAAAATATCAAGGATTCATGAGGGTGAGATGGTGGGGGAAGAAAGGGAAAAATGAGAAGGTGATACCAAGGGCTCAAGTAGAAAGTAAATGTTTTGAGAATGATGATGGTAACTAATGTACAAATGTGCCTGACACAATAAATGTATGGGTGGATTGTGATAAGAGCTGTGTAAGCCGTCAATAGAATGATTTTTATTAAAGCAAGAGTTGGAATCCATTCAAGAGTCTAAGGTTTGATTTTAGATATTTAACCTATAGAAAATCCCTGGTGGTGCAGTGGTTAAGCATGTGGCTGTTAAATAGAAGGTCAACCTGGAAATCCCATGGGACAGTTTTACTGCAGGGTATGAGTTGGAATCAAGTCAAAGGCAATTCGGTTGGCCTGGATTTGACCTAAGCTTCATTGAAACTGAAGTTGCAATACGTGGGGTGTACTGTATATTCCCAAATCAGCTGGCAGAAAGCCATTCAAATAACCTCACATGATTGAATAAAACAGAAATAGTCAACAGTGGGCCGTTTTTTCTTTTTCTTTTTTTTTAGGCATCACTGACCTCTGGTGGTGGGAGTAGGCGGCCCAACCTTTGCTTCTGTGAGCTGGAATTGAACCTCCAACCCAGTGGGCCGCAGTCCCGCGCACTACCACTATGCCACTGGGGCTCAGCGGTCCTTTTTTTCTATTAGAGAAGTAGAAGTCCTGCTTGTCTCACATTCACCCACACACATCGTAACGTTATTTCCCACAAAAGAAGCTCTACTCCAAGGCAGTTCTGTTTATGCCCAAAGTTCTGAAGGGTGAAAGCGACCCTGATTGACACCTCAAGATAAATATTTTCAAGTCAATTCTTTGGGAAAACATCACATTAATGGTTCTTCAGTGGCTGAAAAAGCCCTGCTATCTTATTTAAATAGTAGCAGTCAGCACTCTATAGCATGAAGCCCATCCTCTTTTGAAAAAGCAGCCGAACAATCTGTGGTACCTTTTGGCTTATGGCATAGAGTTATCTAGCCCACCGCTACTCCAAAAGCGGTCCTCGGTTGGGACCACTGGGGACTGCTTGTTACCAGGTCATGACAGGCTAACCACAGAAACGGAATGTGTGTAGTGATGTTTGCTTCGTGTGTAATAAATCTAATTATACAGCCCATAAATCTAAAGTCTTTACATCTTTCTCTCTAATTTAAGTTGTAGATCGGGGTATACACACAAGAACAGAATCCAACTGACAGTTTACATTACTTTCATGTAAGATATCAAATTAATGTCAGCTAGGAACGCCTTAAACATGATCCTACTGCTGTCAGGAAGGTTCTGACTCACCTGGCTTGAAAATGTAAAGCATCCCACTTACCTTATCCTAAACAAGTCCATCCAAACCAAGCGCACGGTCACCGAGGCAATTCTGACTCATAGAGACCCCGTGCACAGAGCAGAACCCCCTCTGTGGGGTTTCCTAAGCTATACATGTTTACAGGAGCAAAAAGCCTCATCTTCTCCCTTGGAGTAGCTAGTGAGCTCACATTGCTGACTCTGTAGTTACCAACACAAGACACAACCCACTCTGCCACCAAGGCTCCTAACAGTCCACACACGACACCAGATCTCTGAATCAGTACCTAAGTGGGGGGAAACTGTCATGTATTAACTGCCGCAAGTGTTTCTGACCTTAGGGCCCATTTTTCTGTCATTGTGTATTTTAGAACAATGCTGATGAGCACGTTTCACACGAGGCATATGCTTGTCCACACAGGCAGTCTTTGGTGACAAACTGATCAGGTTCTATCTGCCTCTTTAAGAATTTTTAGGTAAGGTGGAACAGGTGCAAACAGTGCAGCTCAAACCTTCCTGTAGCCCTAGAAGTCCTGATGGCACTGTGGGTCACCACAGGGTGGCGGTGAGATCGAAGCAGCTCCTAAGAAGAAAGATGAAGCAACCTGCTTCCATGAAGATGAACAGATTCGGAAACCCCATGGAGCAGTTCTCTCTGCCTTAGAGGGTCCCTGCGAGTTAGAATAGACTTAACAGCAGCGGGTTTCAGAGCAAGAAAAGGCTCGGTCCTTTCAATGATTTAAGAGCTGCATGTGCAGTAAGTGAAGGGAAGTGTGATGCAGAATTTGTTGGAAGGAGAGGTTGGTTCAATCGGTTCAAAGGGCAAATTTACATAACACTAAAGGGCAAGTAGGAGTTGCCCTAACTCCAAAGTGCGCAACTGAGAGACTGCTTGTGTACCCAAAGGAAAATGCCTTGCTTATTTCTCCAAGAATCTAATTACACATAGGAAAAGGAGAAGTGGAGGAAAGATGGGTCGAGAACTCTAAGTTAAGAAATGGAAGAACCATGTCAGTATGGTTCCCCAGGGGCCCATGAATGTGTTTGAGGGAGAGCACATGCAAAAGACAGAGCAAATATTGTAGAATGTTAACGAAAAATGCTATCAAAAGACTTATATTAAAGCGACAGTATAACTTGGGAACAAAAGAGGTAATGATTGAGTAACATGATAACCATAATGTCACTGATGCATCCAAGTGAAGACTGCTGAAATGCCAAATGTTTGGGGACATACGTATATTTACCACACACAAGAAAATCTATGTGGAAAAAAGGCACACACACTTGAAACACAACTTAATGTTCCAATACTCTAACCGACATATTAGAAATGTAGATGTATAAAAATATTCATCCTAACTTATTTGTGAAAGCAAAAGAAGTGAAATCCATCATGGGACACCCGTATAAGAAGAGTACAGAGCTGCATTCTACAATATGGTAGTCACTGGCTACTGAACTCCATCTCAGATACTTCAGGCATGTCACCAAGAGGGGCCAGTCCCTGGAAAAGGACATCCTGCTGGTTAACACGAAGGACCAGTGTAAAAGACAAAGCGCCTCAACAGGATGGGTTGGCACAGTGATGGCAACAAAGAGCTCAACTCGAATGGCTGTGAGGAGGGCTGAGGGGCGGGAGGCGTTTCGTTCTGTTGTATGCTTGAGTCAGAAGCACCTCCAGTCCACCGAGCAACCACAGCTACTGAACACTTAAGCATTCAATCACGAAAAAAAAATCCAAATGTTCTAAAATTGATTCTGATGATGATCATACAGCCACTAAGGTATTTGACATGTGAGTGATAAATCAGTAAAACGGTTTTTTAAATGACAAGTTGGAAATGTCAATCTATTCTTCCCACTGTACATTTTATGAACTCTGAATCTAAGACCATGTATCAAGCATCCAAATGGCGATGGGCTATCAATGTAAAATCCATCAAGAGGGCTGAGCCCCGGTGGCGTAGTGGTTGTGCGCGGGACTGCGGCCCACTGGGATGAGGTTCGATTCCAGTTCCCCGGAGCAAAGGCTGGGCCTCCTATTCCCACAACCTGAGGGCAGTGATTGCCCCCCCCCCAAAAAAAAATCCATCAAGAATGTCCAAGACTTAGTATAGAAAATAAAGAAGGCAAAATATACGGAGTGTAGGAATGTATGTGCAACCCAGAGAACGTACTGATATGTAACCTCACAGTATGTATGTAACCCACAGTATGTATGTAACCCACAGTCTACATATAAAAAAACTGAATTGATTTACTTTTGAGGTAAGTATTCTCAACAACCAAATGTATATATTATAAAACGTTTGTGACAAATTTGCTCGATGCCATGTGATTTGATTTCTTAACTGCTGCTTCTGTGGGTGCTGTCTTTGACCCCAAGTAAAATGAAATCCTTGATCACTTCAAAAGAAAGTAAAGTATCTCAGTTTTTTATTGATTGCATGTTGGTAAGATAATTTGTAAGACAAACAGGGTTAAAAATATGTTAAATTGATTCCACCCATCTATACTTATTTTTTTAAACATGGTGTGGTACTTACGTAATCTGTTGTCAGGGTGAGACTGTAAGAGTGAAGGGGAAGAATTTAGCCTGTCAATCAGGTCACAGGTTGATGACCTTATTTGGAGGTGCTAAGAAGATAAATGGCTCACTGGAGGTGGAGGAGTCCTATAGAGACCCCTGACAGGGCCGAGATGCTTCCACTGCCCCTGGATCCACAAGACTTCCCATCTACTGGCCTGTGGTTTTTCTGAATTTGGTGTCAAGGACTTATGGACTTGAGCTTGACTGGACTGGGATGTTTTTTCAATAGACAATTGTTCTTTTATATAAAGCTTTCTTATATACACATGAATGTCTCTATGAATTTATTTCTCTAGTCTACCCAGACTAAGACACATGCTACTAGATTATCTTCATCTACAAAGATGGCGCTACATTAGAATTCTACCGGGCACTGCAGAACTACAGCTCAACCGTGTGCCAACTGGGATAGGTAGGCCAAATCAGAACTGATTTTTGCACAGCCTAGAGATTAAAATGACTTTTTCATTTTTAAATAGCTAGGGGGAAATATTACACGGCACATGAAAAACATAAAATTCAAATTCCCAGTAGCATTTCATGGAATGCAGCCAGGTTCATTAGTTTCCACGCTATCTGGCTGCCTTTGTCCTTCAGTGGGAGAGCAGAGTCATGGAGACAGGGACCATATGACCTGCACTAAAGTATTTACTATATGGTCCTTTACAGAAAGTATTTTTCAACAGTGTTACACAATTAAAGGAAGTGAGATAACATTAAAGGGAAATAGAGCAAAATAAAATATTAAAGTTAATTTCATCTGAGGCCTCTATGGTGTTATTGGACTCACCTTGAAAATATATAATTCATTTTTAAAAGCAACTTAAAGTATTTATTCCTTTACCGTGCTTACTTCCCAACAAGATTTAAGAGGATTAATTTTTATGACACAGAAGCCCTAGTGGCACAGCGCTCAGGATCAGCTGCTAACTGGTCATTCTCCCCAAACCCCCCACCCCACCGCTCCATGGAAGATGGATGTGGCAATCTGCTTCCATAAAAATTATAGCCTAGAACCCTGACTGGGCATTCTGTTCTGTAAAATCGCTGTGAGTGGGGATCAACTCTAGAGCAGCAGGCTTCTTCCTCTTGTGTTGGTGTCCTTGGACGGCACAAATGGAAAGATTGGCTGTTCAAACCCAGCCAGAGGCGCCCTGAAAGAAAGGCCCAGCACTCTGCTTCTGAAAGGTCAAGGCCTATGAGGAAAATGTTATGAAGCACAGCTATACGCTGAACATGTGTGGTCCCCAGGAACTAAACTGGCCATACCAGCAACTAAAACAAAACATTTGTGTGTCAATCCCTTGACACAAATAGCTTATGTTTGGCAACTACCGTGAAGATTCATGGTTCAAAACCACCCAGCAGCACCATGGAAGAAAGACCTCTGATCTGCTTCCATACAGCCAAAATAACTCCACGGTGCAAGCTCTACTCTCTAACACATGGAGCCGCCATGAGGGGTGTGTGTGTGTGAAGGTGATGGGGTCGGTTCATAAGATATGGCACGAGGGAAGATAACCTGCTCAGTTCCTTTCAGCAGAGTGTCCCTGAACTACTCCTGGCTTTAGAGTCCTGGCAAAGTCTCCCTCCCTGACATCAAGCGTGTGATACCCTCAGCGACATGTCTGTGCTTACCTCTGTCCTGATTATCATTTTACTTCGTCCTCTTGAGGGTAAAATTAAGAATCTGTCACCTCAGAATCTTCTAAGTGGGCATGGGCACAGTTCCTCAGTCAGACTGGAACCCAGTTGGAAGCAGGGATTTGGGGGTGGGTGCTGGGAGGGGGGAGTACTGGCAGCAATACTCAATTGCTGTGAGCCCTTCAGTTTCCTTCCTTCTTGGTGGTCCATTGTTGGCATACACCACCCGAGAACATTCTTTTTATGGGGGCCAGGCAGAATCAGAGTGAATAAACACAAAGGTCTAAGTCTACCACAACTTTCACGAGATGTATTGACCAGGTAGTAATTTAAATCCGCTTTGTTTTTTTCTGCTCAAACTACATTTTCCAAAATGAGGCAGCTTGTCAACAAGAAGCCTATATAGCCAAGGGTCTGAAGTGCGAAGTTCAGGGAGTAAAAATTTACCCTAAGGTAACAGTGGAGAGCTTAAAACACTGCTCATATTTCGTTAATCGCCAAGTATATATTTTTCACATTTGTGCTATTTCTTCTCTGGTGAACTGCCTGTCATGATCTATCCCTGTTTTTCTTTTGGTGAAAGTTCTGTGCTATGTAAGATAAGAATTACACTGAGTCTAGCTTCTCATCCTGCCTAAGAAAGGAGCTCCGGGTCCCTAAAAGGCCAATGAGTGGGTCCTGCTCCCCCTGCCCCCTCTTTCTCTCCTCACAGTACAACTGAAAGAGGCACACTGGATTTGGGGGGCTACCCTCCGGGGGGTGTGTTGATTTCCCAGGAGTTGTTTACCAACCTGTAAAGTGAAGGTGGGAAATTGATTGGTCAGACAGACCCTTAGAGATCTAAAATTCTTGAAGTCTATTGGTCTTTTTTTTTCTATTGGTCTTTTTGCATCCTCTCCATTCTCATCACCTCACCCCATCCGACCTAGAACACCAAGATTAACCAAACAAAACTATAAGTTCATTGAAAGAATTGTCTCTTCCCAATAACCACCAACCCACAGAGGCACGGAAAGAAAGAACCAGACACGCACGGAGAGACAAAAGGAGTCACCCTGGGTGCTCTTGGCAGGTTCACTTTCTAGCTCCCGGATCAAATGCGTTCCAGTGCTGCCGTCTCAGGATCAAACGTTACCTCCGTTGAGGATGTTAACGGCATTATCACAAACAAACTGCTTCAAAGCAAATACCCAAATATTTACAAAAGTAAACTCTGTCCAAAATTTTGGTTTATTTCGTAGTATAAAGGAAAAAAATAAACCCGACCCATTGGCTTTGATCCTCCCCCGTCCTTTTACCAATCCTCTGCAACATTCCGAGGGCCACGCGATTCGCTGAGCCAGCTCTCTTCAACAGGGCAAGATGAAATCATCCCTACGAGCCTTGCTAAAGCCTCCACTGCTTAAAATGCCCAGAGCTTTGTCGTCCACGAGCCACTGCTCTTCATT
Organism: Nesogale talazaci; assembly: GCA_004026705.1. Classification (NCBI taxonomy): domain Eukaryota; kingdom Metazoa; phylum Chordata; class Mammalia; order Afrosoricida; family Tenrecidae; genus Nesogale; species Nesogale talazaci. The sequence continues at coordinate 351,168 of PVJH01000011.1, read as the reverse complement.
TTCTAGGGCTGTTATTCTATCGTCTGTCATTTTGGTGAAGAGAAATTCAAATGTTCGTCAAAAGATTTGACTCTCAAAACAAGTAAGTAGACTTCAAAAAAAAAAAAAAAGGCACAGAGGGAAATCCACTCCACATTCTTCCATTCTGAAAGAAGTTTTGTTTTCATTTTCCCACACTTCCTTCATCTTTGCTCAGCTACAGTTTTAGCATCCCGATCATGTAACACCTCAACATCAATCAATTTCCATGTACCACACAAAGCGGATATTTAATAGTAGTGACGGTGGCAACGTATTCCAAATCGTAATTCACCATCATTTATTTCAGTACTTCTGAATTCGGCAGTCCTTTAACTGACTTCAAGCTCGTGGTATTTATGCACCACATCACTACATGCAGCATATCACTATGTCTTCATACATAACACGCTTTTCTTTCCCATGAATTACTAGGCCTGGCCCTAGGGGATGAGATTCTGGGCAAATGATGTGACTACATGAAAGGGCATCAAAAGATCTATAATCAATTTTTTTTCACAAATTTTTGGAAGACCTCTCTTAGTTGGCATCTATAGACATATCTTGAATTTTTATTTCATTTTATTTTTAGAACTCTACATAACCAAGCCAGGATTCACATCATCACTGATAGGTCCCCAAAATCTGGGCTTATTTTTTTAATCTAACAATTACCCAAACCCCAACTCACTGCCACTGAGTCAATTCTGACTCTTGGGTTCCCAAGGCTGTAAATCTTTATAGGAGCAGACAGCCTCAGCTTTCTCCCAAGAACCAGCTAGTGGGCTTGAGCTTGCAACCTTGCAGGTAGGAGCCCAATGGTTACTCGACAGTTCCACCAGGGTTCCTTATACTAAGAACTAGCAAACATCTAAATGGGATACTACTAAGATATAATTATTGTTGGTTGGTGTCAAGTCAATTCTGACTCCAGGTGTGCAGAACAGGAATAAGTTCCACGGGGTTTAAAACTGTGACTTTTGGAAGCCTGTCAACAAGCCTGTATTCCAAGGTGCCTTGGAGGGTGGGGTAGGAGAGGGAGTGCTTCAGCCTGCAGGCCTGATCACAAGTAGTTGAGCACTTAACCATTTGTACCACTCAGGGATGTCTAAAAAAGACAGGATATGATAAAAATAATCCTTCTTTTGGCTGCAGAAAGTGATGGCTCCCCTAAAGATTAAAGCCCACTTCCCCCAGCTGCTTAGTGCCTCAACCTGCAGCACAGTCAACATGCACGTGCAGATCTCGTTCCTGTTTCAGTAAAGGGAGGAAAGATGGGTATGTCAGCTTCTTCTTCCTTTTTTTTTTTTTTTTGAGTGTGTCAGCTTCTTAACCTTATTCTAAAAGTGCCTTTTTAATCAGTTTTCTAGGCGTAACAGTACTCAATAATTCTCTTTCTCAAGGTACTCTATGACCTGATTCACCTCGACACAGGATGACTATGCCAAAAAGAATAAGGGAGAAACTTATTGCCTCTAATGGCCTTCATGCCACTAATAATGGTGGTGTTTTCTTCTAATTTACCGGCAGCAAGAAATCATACCAACCAGTGTTAGTTGTTCATTGGCATCTTCATCTTTGTTTGTTTGTTTTTGGGGGGGCATCACTGCCTTCTGGTGGTGGGAGTAGGAGGCCCAGCCTTTGCTCCTGTGGAGCCGCTGCTGGAATTGAACCCCCATCCCAGTGGGCCGCAGTCCGCGCACAACCACTACGCCACCGGGGCTCAGCCACATCTTCATCTTTGAAAATGTTTTCTTATTATTATTTTCACAGAAACAACACATGCCACTCTTTCAACACCCCAAAATAGAGAGGTTAAAATCACAGGCCTCCCTCCAAGAAAGTCACCCTACAACATGACAAATACAGAAAAAAATCTGCACAAAATACAATGAGATATTAGAATACAAACGAGGATCTGTTATACACAGACAACTTACAGTTTTTTTAAAAAATCATTTTATTGGGGGCTCTTACAGCTCATAACATTGTACAACTTACTTTTCAATGGACCTTCTCAAAATAATGTTTTCACTCTGAATTATTAGAAGTAAACAAATTATAGGCAATCACTAATCATCTTTGCCACCTCTCAATTTTTTCCATATTTATTTTAGAGTTTAAAAATAAATTAGTTTTTTTGTTTGTGTGGTGAGAAAACATTTATTTATTTTAGTCTCTCATTATTTTTCAAATTTTATTTTAGTAGGGGTTCTTACAGCTCTTATCACAATCCATCCATCCATCCATCCATCCATTGTCAAATTCATCTGGACATACTGTGTCATCATCTTTTTCAAAACATTTTCTTTCTACTTGAACCCTCGGTATAAGCTCATTTTTTTCCTCCCTTCCCCATGAACACTTGATAATTTATAAATTATTCTTATTTTTTAATGTATTATACTGTCTCCCTTTACCCACTTTTTTGTTGTACATCCCCCTTGGAGGGGAGGGTCAGATGTTAATTATTGTGATAGGTTTCCCCTACCTCAGTCCCTTACCTTGTACCGTTGCTCCCCTTATTGGTCCTGAGGGGTTTATCTGTCCTGGATTCCTGTGTTCTGAGTTCTTGTCTGCACCAGTGTATACAGGTTCTGATCTAGTCAGATTTGTAAGGTAGAATTGGGGTCATGATAGTGGGAGGGGGGCAGCATTAAAGAACTAGAGAAAGGTTGTGTATTTCATTGGTGCTATACTGACTGGTCATCTCTTCTTTGTGACCCTTCTGACAGGGGTTGTCTATTTGGCTACTGATGGACTTTGGGTTTCCACTCTGCCCACCCTCTCATTCACATTGATATGACTGTTTTGTTTTGTTTTTTTGATGCCTGATACCTGATTCTATTGACACCTCATGGTCACACAGGTAGTGTGCTTCTTCCATGTGGGTTTTGGTGCTTCTCAGCTAGATGGCCACTTTTCTATCTTCAAGCCTTTAAGACCTCAGATGCTCTATCTTTTGATAGCCGAGCACCATCAACTTTCTTCACCACATTAGCTTATGCACCCTCTTTGTCTTCAGTGTCAGGGAAGGCGAACATCACAGATTTCCATGTTTTTAGAACAAAGTGTTCTTGGGTTGAGGGAGTACTTAAGTGGAAGTCCAATGTCCATCTGTTGCCCTAATACATTATAAATAAATATGTACACACAGATCTATTGCTCTATCATTATATATAAATGTGCCAGTGTTATACATATGTGCCAGTATTTAGACCTCTATAACTGTCCTTTGCCTTCAGTTCCTTTCTCTATTTTCTTTTACTTTCCTCCTGTCCCACTAACATTCATTCAGGTTTTGGTAATTCCTCTCAGCTACATTTGCCCTTGATCAAGCCGCCACACACCCACCCCTCCAAGCATCCTATGTCCTCCCCGCCATCAATTTTAGATCACATGTTCTTACCTTGTTCCTGGGTTTGTTGGCACCCCCCCCTTCTTGTCCCCTCCCCTTCTCCTATGTCCCCATGGAACTGTCAGTCCCATTATTTTCTCCTCTGGATTTTCATTCTGACTATCTTGTCTAGAGAGGCATGCGCAGACAATAATATGCATAAAAACAAAGCAAAGCAAAACATAACAAAAAAGAAAACAAACAAAATAAATAAATAAAATTTTTAAAAAACAGCAAAAAAAAAAAAAAAAAGACAAGCCCTTAAACAGTTCTAGGTTTGTCTGTCCATTGACCCTGATGAATGTTTTCCAGTTGAATCCATGGGGTGCAATGTCCTGGCTCCAAAGTCCACTTTTGGCATTCCTCAAAGACTTCCTTGCTTTGCTCCTTCCCCTACCCCCTTGCTGCTCCGCTGTCTTTAGGGTTTTGTTCCAGAGGGGTGAGGTTGGATCAGTCACATCAGTCACCATCTCCAATGCTGTCCCCCAAAGAGCTATGGGTCAGCAAAGGGCATCGTGTCTCATGGTGGAGTCGGCTCTGTGGTCCTCTCTGTGCATTGGCTGTTCTGACCTGGGATATGATCCTCAGGGCTTGGTGGTCTGGGATGGGCTCCACACTCTCTCCTTTCCTCTTCCTTTGCTTCTGATCAGACTCACCCTTTTCTGACCTGCAGCTTCAGTGCTGTTCTCGGACATGCATTCCTCTGGGGTGAGGGTGCCCACATAACTGAGGTTGGGGGCCAGTCTGGCAGGCCTCTCTGTTAGTTCCCGGCTTCAGGCCAGTATGTTGCATTCATGTCTTAGTGCACCAGGTTGAAGTCTGGTCCCTGTCTCACTCTGTCCCACACCGTCTTGCCACAGCCTCCTGCATTAGAGTTCTAAAAATAAATTGCATTCATATCTCCCCAGGGAGAATCACACCCTGAATTCGGTTACTTATTCTTTCTCTGTATGACTTTGTCTTTTTAGGGCACAAATGTTTTTCAATCAAATCTACGTACTTTTGTCAACATTAAGATACTCCTTTTTTTTCGCATGGTAAAGCCAGATGACGAATGATATAAACAATTAGATCATAGCTGAATCTCATCAGCTTTCTCCCTTCTCTCATTAACCATATAACAATGATATATCTTAACACCAATGTCTCAGATTCTGTAAATGTGGTAGTAATCTCACATATTTTCTTTAATGAAATGCCAACGGACACTCAGTGATTTCAGGTTTCACTCAATCTTATGTTTTTGTGATTCATCCATGGTGCCACAGAAATGCAGCATCTTTCAGTGGCTTACCGAATGTGACACACCAGAGGGTCATAAGCAAGAAGTCCTATGTTTGAAGTGCAAATGGCGACTGCGATCTTCAATATAATATACATGTGACTAAAAACAGAGATGATGAACAAGCTGGGAATAAAGAAGGAATGAGGGAAGAAACAGAGGAAAAGGACTCCCTGTTAGCTTGGTTTGTAAGTGGCTGGAACAGTAGACCTCGGGATCACTGAACTTGATGACTCGGGAGTAACAATGGCCATAAGCACAAGTAGGTTTCCTATGACTCTGTGTTACTGCCAGTCCAGAAGCCAGGCACAGTGCAACCTGTCCACAAGTGCCAGGCAGGAGCCAGGAGCCCAGGCACCTCAACTCCCTCAGCAGGGCCTGAATATTGACATCACCACAAAACCTCACTGCCACCGAGTCGATTCTGACGCCTAGGACAGACTCGAACTCCCCCTGCGGGTTTCCAAGACTCAGGAGTAGAAAGCCCCATCTTTCTCCTAAACTGCCAACTTGGCAGTTAGCAGCCCACCTCGTAATCCACTAGAAGACCAAGGCATCTCATCACAAGGGAGGTCGCCATGGTGGAAGGCCAAAGGAAGGGCATTTCCTCCCCTAAGACTGTAATGCAGCCTGTCCTTATCCATCGTGTGCTTTCACCGGGCTCCTCCCTGTCCTTCCACTTCTCCTAGTCTTCCTACTCCCCCTCCTCATTTAGAGTCCTGGGATTATAAGTGAAAGGAGTCCACTTCAAAGACCTGCACCTCTGTATTTCCATCTGCTCTCCCACACACCCTGCAGGTGTACCATGTAACAAAGTCACACAGTTACCAAACGCGGTATTCAGTTTTATACATAGCAAAATTTCCCTTACTGGTTCCTAACAGGAAACCAAACTAAATTAAGTTCTTCTCTGTTGAGGGTTAAAAGGGGTAACATCCAGAGCACTTGAAAGCTTTCTTCTTGTCTCTTTTCAAATAATCCAAAAACACTTTGCTGGAAATGGGCTTTTTTTTTTTTCCTTTTAATTTAAAAAAAAAAAAGGTTTTTTTTAGGCATCACTGCCCTCTGGTGGTGGGAGTAGGAGGCCCAGCCTTTGCTCCTGTGGAGCTGGAATTGAACCTCCATCCCAGGGGGCCACAGTCCCGCACACAACCACTATGCCACCGGGGCTCAGCCCTCTTTTTTTTTTTTTTTAAATGAGTCTCAGTAGGCTTTGTATAAACACACACAGCACTTACCTTTTGGAAGAAGAAACAGTGTGAAAGTTTTTATGTTGACACATTATCCTGCTTACTAATTCTCCTATGTGTATCTTGCCCTTTCATTTAACCAAAGCTGGCTTAAAAAAAAAAAAAGGATAATGCTTTAATCCCAATGAAAAGTAATGCCCATATAAAGGAACTTTTAAAAGTTTATGGGAAAACATGGAATTAAAAGATAATTGTTTCACAAACTCTTGAAAGCCTTTTATATTTGTTTGATAAATTAGAGTGTATTAAATTCAATAATACATGTAATCATCAAGGAGGAAAATGATCCTTAACTTAGTTAATTTATTAATAGGTAATTAATTGTTTTCCCTTTTATAAAGGTAGCATCTTAAGCTACAGTAATATTTCATGCTCTAGTATATTTTTGTGTGTAGGAGAATAGAGACAAATGGTCCCAAACCATTTCACTGCTTTTCACCCTCCCCCCAAAAAAGGTTAGACCATAAAATTTGCTAGTGTTTTGCCACCAAAGTTCCTGTTACCTGCTGCTGTACTTGAGGAGCATTTGAACATAAATTATTGGAACATTCTTGTAACTCTCAAATTTGATTAACTCACTTTCTGTCAAGTTATTCTCATTAACCTACAGCTTACTAATGTTAGGATTAGTGGTGCCAATTCTGTATAATCATTTGTTTAATATGCATTCTGCTCTAATACCCTCCAAGGTGAAATTGCAAATATAAACCCTTTTTGATTTCTAATTAACTAGACATTGGAATGTGCCATGTTGTATAATCTGGACTTGTATGTGAATACCAGTGTTGCCTACTTCATGTGAAGCATTCAGAGAGAACTTATTAAACTGAAAGAAATTCTTTCAGTGAAAGACTTTCATTCATTCAAAAAACTTCACTGGATACTTGCTATGCACCTAGCACTGTGCTGGGCAGTCCAGATAGGATTGCAAATGAGGCAGCTGTAGAATCTGTCCTGATGGATCTTACACATCCACAAAAAAAGGCAAAATTATTTTAAAAGTCTAACCAGATAGCTAAAAAGCAATGTGACAGCTTGCATAGCACAAGTCCAAGTTAAACTTCAGGCACACTGCTAGTCATATCTCAATTTCAAAAATGCAAATATCATACCCAGTAAAGGGCTGTGTTGAATTTATAGATCAAAAACAATATGAACAGTAGAAAAGAGATGGTAAAGTCACACCTCCCATTAAAATGTTATTAAATTGATAAAGGTTCAAACAAATATTTGCCAAAAACATGAGTTAATCCAGGTCTCAGCTTAGCGATATAAAATGTGGAGACAACTATGTAGCTGGGTGGTGGACAGAGAACATAAAATTACTTTGTTTTGATTCTTTTCTAACCTTACATAAATTGCACCGTTCACCTTTCCTGCTCACATTATCTAGCTGGAGAATTCATCATGGAGAGTTCAGAGTATGGCTGAGGGAAAGTCATAGTCTTGCAAGCTGGTTTCTCTACAGATTCATGGTCTACCAGCTCAATTGGGTTCAGAACAGTTATGAATCCTTAAGCTTTTTAGTTATCATCAGCTCTCAGCCTTTGCATCTGTCTTATGCCACACTTCACAAATAACTCTCTTCAGATAAAAAAAAAAGGGCACCTCAGTTTCTGATCATCACCACACCTCCCATTCATTTTCTTTTGAGCTCTTCTGAGCTTCTGAGACAATAGCCCTGGGGTCCATTCCCCCAATAACTGTCTTCCAGACAACCACTCGCCCCCACCATATCTGAACTGGTCTCAAATCTTATTTCATCAGTTAGTTCTTGGTGGCTTCAGCATCTCCCTCTCTACTGGCTTCTCAAGGTCCTCCCATCCTAAAAAAATATTTACCTTAACCCTCTCCCAGTTAGCAGTTGATCTCTCCCCTTGACTTCATTTCTCCACTTCTTAGCCTGCACCTCCATCTCCTCCTTCTATGCACTGCAATCTGGCTCCAATTCCTGCACACTCAATCCAAGAAAAGCCAGCTAACTGAAACCATCAGGGAATCTTCCACTTGTTTCAAGGGACGCTCTTGAATCTGTTTTTAAAAGATCTTTTAGATTCTTTTAGTTGGTGACTCTGTACCATTATTCACCCAATAATGGGCTTTTGAGCTTTGGCCCAAAGCCAAAACTTGAAAATCTTTCCAGAGTCCTCCCACTCCTACTTTTTGATCTCCTCATTCAGTCAGATTCCTCTCATTAAAAAAAAAAATAGATCATATATAAGTCTCTTGTGGATACTGTTGACTTGGCTTCTACTCATGATAATCCTATGTGACAATGTACAACTGTATCATAGGGTTTCCTTAGTGGTCATCTTTGCAAAGAGGTGTCCAAGTGGCACAGGTAGTTAAGTGTTTGGCTGCTAATCAGAAGGTTGGCAATATAAGCCCACCCAGCAGCTCCAGAGGAGAGACACTTAGTGAACTGCTCCCACAAAATTCAAAGCCCCCAGATCCTTTATGATGGTTCTACCCTGTCATATGGAGTCAAAACCAACTTCATGGCAGCTCATAATAATAATCAACCACTATCAATTGCTCTAGAAAGGATCACATTAAAAGGTCCTAGATCAGTGGTTCTCAACCTGTGGGTTGAGACCCCTTTGGGGATCGAACAACCCTTTCTCGGGGGTCACCCGATTCATAACAGTGGCAAAATGACAATTATGAAGTAGCTATGGAAATAAGTTTATGGTTGGGGGGGGCTACCACAACATGAGGAGCTGTATGAAAGGGTTGTGGCATTAGGAAGCTGGAGAACCACTGCCCCAGATAGAGTGAGAGAAAATTATGAGGCGCAACGATCAAAAGCAAACTCAGTGTCACTGAGCTAATGACAACTCACTGGGGAGCCGTATGGTGTTTCCAAGGCTGGAAATCCTTACTGCAGCAGGCAGTCTCATTCCTCCTTCATGTGATTGGTGGGTTTGAACCACTGACTTTGTCCAATACGTACCCAACAATGCCACCAAAGCTCTTCAAATATGTCCCAGCTACGTTTGTCCCCCATTCTGAAAACATCTTCCTTCTACATGCATTGTTGAATCCATATATATTCAGCATAATTATTGCTAAGACTGGATTTAGGCTTCCCATTTTGCTACTTTTTTAATAGGAAAAAATTTGAGATAACAATAGACTCACATGAAGTCACAAGAAATAATAGAGACCCCTTTGTACATCTTTGCCTAGTGTCTCCCAGTGGTTTCAGATTGGTGGAACTATTGTTGAAATCACAATAAGATCATGGTATTGATACACTCCACCAATTATATCCAGATTTTCTCAGTTTGGCACATATATGTGCTCCAGGGGTTAGGAAATCCATCACAATATATATAAAGTTCATCAGCTCTAACCTGACTTAATTAGTGCCCACTATTTTTACCTTTCTAGTTCTAATATCTATTGCTATGGCTACACAGAAATTCACAGACAGAATTCACTATTTAATTTAAAGGGTGTGTATTAAGGATGTTAACAAGTTGCAATGCCCGTGAGAAACGCTCTGGGTAGTTGTTCACCAACAGGACACGTGATGAAGCTCCAAGTCTGCTAATAAATGCCCAAGGGACATGCCCCTGATTATAAACTTACCAAAGGGCATTCAGCTCAAGCGCCCTGGGTCAGGAAAATCAGTTCTCTGGTAAGTGCCCAGAGGTGTCCCACTCTAGTAAATCTCAGTCCAAAGGCACTCAGCTCTATGCCGTGGGTCAGCATAAATGTCCCTATTAGATGCCCAGAGGCACCCTACTCCACAAGGCAGCCTACTGCACAAAAACACTCAATGTGTTCCAGGGGTTAGGAAATCCATCACTCTGGTCTGGGATATGGGCTCCTTGTTCTGCTGCTGCTCCTCTGAATCCGGAAACGGTCTTCTGAACCCAGGAGACTCACTGCACAGGGAACTGAGGTCCACAGGACTCGCTTCAGCCCTGCTCTTTGCTGGCAATGAGATGATTCCTCCTCCTGCTTCTCAGAGAGTTTATTTTACACACAGGCTTTCCAGGGATGGCATTCCAGGGATGCTATTGCAATCACTCACAAGGAAATCCTATCAGGATCTCCCCCCATCTTGTTACCAGACCCATGCAGGGAAAGGTTGGTTGGTGGGCTTTAGAGATTTTTGACCAGAATACCCACATTAAATGCTTCAACTGCCCTTGCAAGTTTCAACATCCTAAGAATTCTTTTTGGTGTCTTTTTAAAATACATCCACCTCCCTCCCATTCCCTTAAGTTTCTCATCTCCAGTCCATTGCCACCATTAATCCGTCCTCCATTTCTAAAGTGGTATTTTTTTTTCATCTTAAATAATACATTTGTTTTGAAAAGATCTAATTTGCATCTTATTTTGATTGTGTGCTGATTCCATATACAGGATTCTATTTCTAGAAATACTAATCCCTCTCTAGTGATCTGGAAGAGCTGAATTTTATTTTACTTCTTATCAAGGCAACAAGTTATCATGTAAGCAGGTGTATTTGATTATCATTACTTAAGACTCAAAATGGCATTGTTTTGCCAGAAATGAACAGTGTGTATCTGATCCCACCTGCACAGTAATCTCAAACACTTTTAGAAACTTTGCTTTATTTCACTTTTCAAAAGGTCTTTGCTAATACCAGTGTTCGCAAACCATAAAAAAGCCAAAACATTTAAAATAGTGACAGCAATTGCACAATTTAGCTTGATCTAATGGAACTATAGTCAGAATATCTATAGGAGCTCCTAATAAAATATTTTTAAAAAAAGAAAGAAAGAAATCCAAAGAGGAGTTTTATGTTTAGTGTAACTAGCATTTAGAGTTTATTTCACAGCTAAACTTGGTGGAGGCAGCACCTGCCCCAGCAGCACGAGTGAGATGAGCAAGCTCTGTCCTGAGGACTACATCCAGCATCTCAGCATCCAACCTCCACAGTTTGAGACCTTAGCTGTGAACGCTCTGCAGGCGTTATTTGGGGGCTTTTTTATAATTTGGTATGCTTTAGCAGGCTCATTTTTTTTAAAGCTACTGTTTTGCTTTGTTTTTGTGAGCATCACTGCCTCTGGTGGTCATGGGCACTACCCAGTGCTGCTCCTGAGAGCTGCTGCTGGACGTGAACCACCAAGCCCGCGGGCCACAGTCCCACACTCAACCACTTGCGCCACCGGGGCTCAGCCCAGCAGGCTCATTTTGAGTCTGGAATTTCTCAAAAAATTTTCTCATGTAAACTCATGGTAATTGCTTCTCTGCTTTACATCATTTGGCTTGTGAAAGATTTCATAAAATGCTGTACTTTAAGAAAACAGGAAACTTGTATAAAGAGTCTTTCAAAATTTTGTAGGAAATGTCTATTATGGAAAAAAGTGCAAAATCTACTTGGAGGCACTAAGCAGTTTAAGACATCAGTTTGAAAAGAGCCCCTATGGATATACGGAAGATGAAACACCAGTGTACATCGAAAGACTTCAAGAGAGTATGGTAATAAGAAAGCCTATGGACTAGGAACACATCTAGGAAAGCCTATGGAATAGGAAAACTAGGAAATGACATATCAGACAAAGGACTTACAAAATTCTGCTAGCTTCCAAAAAGAAAAAAAATAAAACTAACTGCCCACTAAGGAAGGCAACAGAAGTTCCACGAGGGCAGAAATCCAAATTGCCAATAAAATGAGAAAATGTTTGCAATCATTAAATATAAGAATAATACAAATTAAAATGAGATGCCACCTAACACCCTCAAAGAGCCCAATTTAAAAAAATCAGAAAACAATGTGTTGGAGGGGCTGTGGGAAGACAGCCCATCCACTGCAGGTGGACCTGTAGATATGTACAGCCACTATGGTAATCGATTTGACGATATCTAAAGATGGAAATTGAGCTACCATATGACCCAGCAATCCCCTTACTTTGCATATACCCAAAAGAAGCAAGAAACAAACCATGGCCAAACACCTGTGCTCCAATATTCAATGCAGCACAGTTCACAACTGCAAGGAGTTGGAAACACCCCAAATTTTCATTAACTGAGGAATGAACTAAAAAAGCTATGGTACATACATACAATGGGGTACTATGCATCACTGAAAAGCAGTGATGAACACATGAAACACATCGCTGCATGAGAAGAGCTGGAGGAAATTATGCTAAGTGAGGTAAGCCAAGCACAAAAGGGCATGTACAACATGAGTCCGCTAAGGTAAACTTAAAAAAAAAATGCAAAAGGGGCATATGGAAAAAGCTACTGTATACAAACATTCCTGGGGTGAGGTCCAGGTAGAAGGACAGGGATTAGACCAAATTCAGGGATGCATATGGTAGCCAACTAAAAAGTGAAGGTTGAGGGGGCAGGAAAAATAAAAGAAATGGGAAGCAGGGTAACAGGGCACTAACTCACCCAAGGGGAGAGTGTTATTTATATCTCCACAGGAAAGGGGGACCAGACTTCAACCCAGTGCTCCAAGATGTGACTACAACATACCAGCATCCCAACGACATGGACAGCCACCCCTCACGCCAGAAGAATTTACTTCAGAGGACAACACAGAAACTGCAGCTCAGGGAAAGTGCCACGTATGATCGGCGCACACAGGAGCAAATGAAGGGGGAGGGAGAGAATGGAGCACATCCTGGCCCACCAAGATATCCCTGCTCAGAGCAACTAATGCGCAGAGAGAACCGTATTGCCGGCCCCACTACAAGACACGACATCCCTCACCGACCCAAACCCCGATGGGGGACAACACTGGAGACACAGTGTGGGAATTGTGCCCAACCTGACTCCACCACATCCAGGCAGAACACTAAGGGGATGAAACAGAACAGCAAGGGGCGCAGAGCAAGGAAGTCCTAAGGGAATACCAAAAAGAGACTTTAGGGTCAGGGCGTGGCACTCCATCAGACTCAACCGGAAAAAAAAAAAACGCTCCTAAAAGTCAACAAACAGACCTTGAAGTATTTACAGGCTTTTCTTTCTTTTTGCATTGGTTTTTTGTTGTTTTCTTTTGTTTCTTTGTTCTGCTGTCTTGTTTTTTGGGCATCTTATTATCTCTGCAGGTCTGCACAGTTAAGGTAGGTGGGATAAACAATCTGAAGGAGAAAACAATGGGGCCGATGGGGAGACGTGGGAGAGGGGGAGGAGGGAAGGAAGTGGTGCTAACAAATCGAGGGACAAAGGAACAACAAGTGATCCAAAATTGGTGGCGAGGAGGGTGTAAGAGGCCTGGTAGGGCTTGATCAAGGGTACTGTAACCAAGAGGAAACACTGAAACCCAAACAAAGGCTGAGCATGATAGTGGGGGAAGAGGAAAGTAAAAGAAAATACAGGAAAGAACCAGGAGGCAAAGAGCATTTATAGAGGTCTAAATACAGGCATGTACATACGTAAATATATTTAGATATGATGGAGAAATATATCTATTTGCATATATTTACAGATTTAGTATTAAGGTAGCAGATGGACGTTGGGCCTTCACTCAAGTATCCCCTTAATGCAAAAACATTTCGTTCTATTAAACTGGCATTCCATGATGTTCACCTTCCCTGACACAATCGCTGAAGACAAAGCAGGTGCATAAGTGAATGTGGTGAAGAAAACTGATGGTGCCTGCCTATCAAAAGATATAGTATCTGGGGCCTTAAAGGCTTGAAAGTCAACAAGCAGCCATCTAGCTGAGAAGCAACAAAGCCCACATGGAAGAAACATACCAGCCTATATGATCATGATGTGTCAAAAGGATCAGGTAGCAGGCATCAAAGAACAAAAAATCATATCATTGTGTATTTGGAAGAGTGCAAAGTGGAGATCCAAAACCCATCTGTAGGCAACTGGACATCCCCTTACAGAATGGAGGTGGGGGGGGAATGAGTCAGCCAGGGTGCAGTGTAGCAACAATGAAACATACAACTCTCCTCTGGTTCTTTAATGCTTCCTCCCCACCACTATCATGATCCCCAAGTCTACTTTACAAATCCAGTTAGCACAAATCGAGGATGTACACTGGTACAGATATGAACTGGAAACAGGGAATCCAGGACAGATGAACTCTTCAGGACCAGTGGTGAGAGTGGCACTACAGTGAGGGTGGGGGGAAGGTGGGGTAGAAAGGGAGAATGGATCACAACGACACCCTCCCTGGAGAACAGACAAGAGAAAAGTGGGTGAAGACATTGTAAGACATGGCAAAATAATAATAATTTCTAAATTATCAAGGGTTCATGAGGGTGGGGGAAAGGAAGGGGAAAAAGAGGAGCTGATACCAAGGGCTCAAGTAGAAAGCAAATGTTTTGAGAATGATGATGGCAACAAATGTACAAATATGCTTAACAAAATGGATGGATGTACAGATATGAGTTGTATGAACCCTCATTAAAATGATTTTAAAATACAAAAGTACATAAATAAGAATAGAGCCCCTATCATACCAATGAAAAGATTAACAGCAGACACAATAGCCAACACCACAGACAACTCTATTGGTTCAATTTACATAATTCTGACTGAAAAATTAAAGTTGGGCAAGCATCTTGTTCCACGAGTGTCCAATGTGTTGCACCCAGATCAGCTGCAGAAAAGAATAGAACTTTTTTGCCGAAATTTTAAACAAGTGGAATCAAGATCCTGAATCATTTTTCAAGGAATTATAATGAGAAAAACCATAGCTTTACTGGTATGATCCTGAAGACAATGCACAATCAATCAAAGCAACTGCCACCAAGAGGCAGGGTTGCCCACATAAGGCAACAGTGAACCAGAAAAGAGCAAAAGTCATGGCAACATACCAAAAGGTATGTTCAAGACATTTTACTTCTTAAAGAACAATAATACCAGCTTATTTTGAGTGTCTTAAGAAAGTTAAAGCTTTAGTAGAAAAGCACCTAAGAAAGCGTCACCATAGTGGTTCCTCCCACCCCCTCACCTGAACAATGTTTCTGCTCATTCCTCTCATCAAACAAGGGCAATTTTGTGAGAGGTTCCATCAGAAATCAATAGGCATCGACCTTCCAGTCCTGATTTAGCTCCTTCTGACTTCGTTTTGTTTCCTAATCTTAAAAAATCTCTAAAAGGCATCCATTTTTCTTCAGTGAATAATGCAATTTAAAAAAAAGACTACCTTGACATAATTAAAGTCCCCAAATCTTCATTTTTCTAGGGATGAACTAAATAGCTGATACTGCTTATAACAGTGTCAGCAATATCATGAATTTCATGAATTGAATGTCATGAAATCTATGCTAAGAAATATAGCTTATGTATTTTTTAATTTTTACCTGATAATTCCATTTCCCATGAATTTTTTTTTGAAGTCTCCTTAAATCAGTGGTTCTCAGCCTTCCTAATGCCAGGACCCTTTAATATAGTTCCTCATGTTGTGGTGACCCCCCCCCCAACCATAAAATTATTTTTGGTGCTATGCCTTAACTGTAATTCTGCTACTGTTAAGAATCTGGTGACCCTGTGAAAGGGTCGTTTGACCCCCCAAAAGGGTCATGACCTACAGATTGAGAATCGCTGCCTCATATGGTTTTCAGAGTTGTAGAATGACCTTTCTATAATGCAGATGTAAAAAGACACAGACAACTAGTTTCCATTCACTTATAAGTAAACTTAGAAAAGCTGATCAATTTTGACAGTTCTACTAACTCATTGACTTACTTTCCAAAAAAAAGAAGGATATTTCCAGATCAGTGCAGTAATTATCCAAAGCTTAGTGACCAATGATTAAATTATCCTCTTAAGTGACCACAAACAAAGGGGATTACATGGCCTTGATATTTCTCCACGGCACACTCAGTTGGCACCAGATACTCAGAATCATCACCATGAATTAGAGTTGTGTTTCTCAACCTTCCTAATACTGCAACCCTTTAATACAGTTCCTCCTGTTGTGGTGACCCCCGCCCCAACCATAAAATTATTTTCGTCGCTACTTCATAACTGCCATTTTGCTACCGTCAGCAATCAGGTGACCCCTAAAAAAGAGTCACTTGACCCCCAAAGGCATCATGACCCCCAGGTTGAGAACTCCTGAATTAAAGGAAGAAGACTGATTAATTGGACTAAACATTACTTTTATTGTATATTTTTTTTCTCCCAAAAAGGCAGCAATCTGCCTTTTAAAAATGATTGTACATTAGGTATGGGGTTTGCATTTCAGACCATCAGCTCTGCATTCAACAGTTCAAACCACTCATTAGCCCCCACCCCCGGCATGCCTTCCTACCCCAACTTTTTCTTCTCCTGTTGGTGGACCTCTGCTGCCTCTTTGGCCAAGTCAACAGCTGTCAACCCTCTAGCCCATTTCTTCATCTTCCCTCCTTTGCCTTCCCCACCTTGGTAACTTCCAAAGTCTGTTCTTTGTCAGCAAGTCTTTCTTTATGTTGGTTTTTATCCTTATAGCCATGTTCTCATTCAATATAGGAGCATTCTCATTCAACTTCTCCTTTTGTAAGTGACAAACTTCCCTCGCCATAAAATTCTCCAAGTCCAGCCAGGTCAAGAGGTGCTTCATGGTTTCATCATCGTTTTTTGTTTTTCTTTTTGCCATGCATAGTCTTCCACAGTGTGTATGCACCAACATTCCTTTATCCATTCTTCTTCTGGTGGGCATTTGGGCTGTTTTCAATCTACTGCTGTCATGAACAGTGCTGCTGTGGGCACGAGAGTGTGTCTGTTTGTGCTGTGATTTTTATTTCTTTGGGGGGGGGGTCCTCCGCAGAGGGATTGCTGGATGGAATAGGGTTTCTAGAGCTGATTATCTGAGGTACTGTCATCACAACCACCAGGGTGGTGGTTGGACAGCCCACTGTCTTTCCATGTAAGTGGCTGGGTAGTTTGTTTCCTAATCAAAGTTACAAAGAACAGCTATCACACCGTCAAAACCAATTATAATAGGATACAAATAATAAATGGACACTCAGTTATAGAAAACAACATGTTTTGAGTCATCAGCTATACCCAGACCCAAACTCACATTGCTCTTTTATGAATTCCTTGCCTCTGCTGTGTCAAGTCTCTTTTGGTCTGGTGTGTTAACAGGCTGGGGGTTTTCTATTACTCAGACTTCAACAGGAAAAAATGTTTTAGTTGAACACCCTTTTTCATAATGGTTAGAACACCCAGCTTCATAATGGTTAGAAATCATATTTACCAGTCAGCAAGCCAGTCATTGAACTATTTAAATCCACACAGTGGTTTGAACACAGCAACTTCTACATGTAGCCAAGTGGCATGAAAAGACAAAACAATGACTTCAAGGGTAACATATCTGTCTGCTCACCAAAAAGAAAAAAAAATAGTTATCCTCTTCTTGCACAACTGTCCATTCCCTTTCATCCACCCCCTGCTTTTACTGGCTCTTCCTCCAGGGTCACTGCACTTCCAGCCCCTTCGGCTGGGCTGCAGTCCCAAGAGAGCAATTCAGGACTTGAGACCTGAGAGATTACAGCACAGCACGTGAGATAACACACAAGCCAGCATACAGGCACAGCGCCAACCTGCCCGCGTCACAAAGATGTGAAGCATAGCTGCAGTGCTTTATACTTTTTCCATTCCATTCTCTCACTGGAGTCTCACTTCTGTACTCTGCCACGGGGAACTAAGGCAAAATATACTGTGTGTGGTCAGGTGGCCAAGTACTATCTACATTAGGGCTGACCCCATTCCTGGCAGGGGGGACACCCCAGAATGACCAATGTGAGGTGTCCAGGGTGAATATGCTAAAACAAGTCATGTTTCTTAACAAACTGCAAGATACACTTACTAAACTCTTCGACACTTAGAAGAGTTAACTCTATTCATTATGGATTTTGAGCAAGGAGGTTGGCTCAGACACAAAGCTCAGTAATTACTGATCAACAAGATAACAGCAACTATTCATTGGGAGAGGTTTTCCACCACTGTCAACATGACACATTTAAATTTGAAATATCAACTTAGTTGAAACAATTCGAATCAATTCTTACAGTCTTTTTGCTCTAGGACCTCCCGAATGTAAGACGTACAGACTGACTCAGTTGTATTGCAAATGAGAGTAGCATGCCCACAGTCCAGTGGTCCTCAAACTTCCTAGTACCGCGACCCTTTAATATAGTTCATATTGTGCTGACCCCCAACCATAAAATTATCTTTGTTGCTACTTCATCACTGTAATTTTGCTACTGTTATGAATCGTCATGTAAATATCTGATATGCAGGATATATATTCTTTTTTGGGGGGGCATCCCTTTTTTTTCTTACAGGATGTATTTTCGTTGCTACAAATTGAACATAATGAAAGCATAGTGATTAATCACAAAAACAATATGTAATTACATATTGTGAAATATTTATTTCTAATGACAAATAAATAAAATTTTGTCTTGAAGCATGGTGTAGCACAAGTACAATCTTCACGCCAGGTACTCGTATGTGGGGGTATCTGCATGTGGACAGACTCACCTGGAGACAGAGGAACAGTGTCTCAGTTCCTAAGATCATTGGAAATATGTGTTTTCCGATGGTCTTAGGCAACCCTTGGGAAAAGGTTGTTTGACCCAAAAGAGGTCTCTACTCCCAGGTTCAGAACCACTGCCAGAGTTTATTAGTTAGTTGTTCAAAGGATTAAAATAAACTAAATCCTGGGATCAAGTTTTGAAAAGACTTATGGAAGACATAGGTAAAAACACATTTCAGGCATTTGGAAAGATGCAAATGTGAATTAGAGAAATCTAAGTACCAGAAAGATTTTTTTCTTTTTTTTTGGGGGGGGGCATCACTGCCCTCTGGTGGTCATGGGAGCTACCCAGCCTTGCTTCCAGAGAGCTGCTGCTGGATTTGAACTGCTAAGCCAGTGGGCTACAGTCGCACACTCAACCATTACGCCACCGGGGCTCAGCCCTTTTTTTTTCTTTTTAAGGAATGAACTTTTATTACTTCTACTCACCGCCACTGAGTCAATTCCGACTCAAAGTGACCCTTTGGGATAGGGTAGAACTGCCTCTGTGAGTTCCTCAAACTGTAACTGTTTACAGGAATAGAAAGTCCCATCTTCCTCCCAAGCAGCTGCTGGTGGATTTGAACTGCAGCCCTCGCAGTGAACAACCCTAGTCACACGCACTAGGCCACCAGGGCTCCTCACTACTTCTAAGGACACTGACTTTAACAAAAACTAAACTGCCTAGGGGCAGCACCTCTCCAAGTCTCTGCTCAAGACAGAATTCCTGCGTTTCCAATGCTAATCTCAGGCTCATCTCAGAGAGAGCAGCTCTGCCCACAGCTCCACATCTGGCCCCAGTTCTGTCCACAGCTCCACATGTATGTCCTCTTGCTCTTCCTACTTTGGTTCCAGGTTTGCATGTCCATTTATTCGAGTGACATGTCCCCCCGCCACCCCATGTCCTGCTATTATTTATTATTCTATGCATCTTCAACCCCAAACAGGCTTTCTCTGCTGGCTGCTCCTCCCAGTATCCCCATTCTATCAATGGTACCATGCAAGCCTGCCTGGTGCTCAGTGCAAAATGAAAACTTGAGATCCCTGGTTATAAAGTCTCAATAATTTCAAGACAGCGACAGCTTGGGTCCATTTATGACTCTGCAGGCCCACGACACTGGCCCCAGTGCCATCATTCCCATCTGTGCAGGATCCAGAAGAAGGCGTCGCCTCGGTTTCTACAGTCTCTCTCCCTGCTCACACCCAGTCATGAGTCAGAATTCCTCAAGCTAGTCCATGCAATGGCTCCCCACGATTTGTGCAGGCATTCAAACTCACCCCCACTTCCAGGCAAAGACCTTGTCATTGATGTCCCTTCTAGTTCTTTCCCTTGCAATTCAGCCACCTTTCTGCCGCATTGCTTTGGTCCTCTGAGCCTCCACTGCAAAAAAACACTCCCAGGATTTCCTGATTGTCGACTACATACGACCTCACTTTGGAACTATTCTGTCCTCTGGCTCTACCATTCCTGCCCAGCCTCAACAACTTTCCTCTAATACTCTGGGCTCTTGTCAAACCAAACTCCTTGCTACTCATTTCATAATAGCCTGTGCAGAATGATGATGGGCTCTGGAGCCCACATATCAATTCAAATCCAGTCCTAGAACTTACTAGCGTCATATAGTCATCTAAAACATGAGGGTCATATTAATACTTACCTCAGAAGATTACTGAACATATAAAACAAGATAACAGAAAAGACACAATGAAGCTCAGTAGAAATATCCATTATTAGAACCATTTACTTACTAGCCCCTGTCCAGGGACCTGTGTCCCACTTGGAATGCCCTCTCTTCTAAAGAATAGCATCGGGATGAGCCCCGGTGGCATAGTGGTTGTGTGTGAGACTGTGGCCCACTGGGTTAGCGGTTCAAATCCAGCAGCAGCTCTCTAGAAACAAGGCTGGGCTTCCTACTCCCACCAGAGGGCAGTGATGCCACAAAAAACCCAACAACAACAACAACAACAACAACAAAAAGAATGACATCAACTCTTTAAACCCCACCCCAACTAAAAGGTTGCTTGCATGAAGTCTTCCTCTATCAACTCAATCAGAATTTTGCTTTCCTTTAAAATCCTAGTTTTTGCTTCGATTGAGCATACTGCCTGTTTGGGTAAATATAATTTAATCTCCCCCTCATAACCTCTCAATGGCATGAAATCTGTCAAATTAAATTTCCTCACACATCACTTACTGTATAGTTTACACTCAATAAATCTAAATTGATCTAAAAATCCTCTTTAGAAAATAAGAAAAGCACTTCTGAGCAGAGGTCTGCCTGGGTTCAGAGGACATTGAGGTCCAAATACTGGCATCTCAAGAGAATGAGACATGGCTGCTTTTGCAGGTCCGGATCTCTTAAGGACTAAATGTCACTTGAAGTATCCGAAAATCCCCATGGCTAAGTCTCCATATTGTTCCTTTCTATGCCACTCCTGTCCCTCAGAAAGAGCTGACAGAGCAAGGCAAAGGGAACAAGAGCATGCCTAACTTGTTGTGGTTCGTCAGGTGAACATCTAAGACCTTGGATAATCTCACGCTTCCCTAGAATTCCCACTCCCAGTAACAAAAGTTCCCTCAAATCTGTCCAACAGGCATATATGTCCTCTTGCTCTCGTAGCTCTTATGACATAGCTGCTAAATCATGATCCTTCTAAGAGGCTCAGAAACCAGGAAGACACACAAGCTATGAAATGTGACTGAAAATGAGTCTTTGTCAATGCCACTGATCAAACCAGCAGATATGAATACACAGAAAATCCAAGTTTGACAGGGCTTTCTGAAAGCTAAATACATTGCTGTTGGCACAAGAAACAGGTTCACATTTTCCAAGGAACAATCTGGCAATGTGTAACAAGAGTTATACAATGGCTCATAGCCTTTGAACCAGTAATCTCACTTTTGGACACATACTCTAAGGAAGCAATCCCAAAGGGTGGGGGGTGGTGGTAACAATTTATTCACAGATACATCCTGCCATTCCACTTATGTTGCATAACTCTGCCGGTGACTCAACACACATTAAGGGATCTAATTGGGTAGCCTGAGGTAGACCAGTAAGGTAGAATACCAAACTTCCTAAAAGCACTCAATGGGTGTGCTGGATGATCTAGGAAAATGATATCTTAAAGAAGAATGGTAACTGAGCAATGAAAATGTGCAATGCAAACTCATGCTGTGGTGCACAGGGTCGCTGTGGATTGGAATCAACACGACAGCACTCAGTCATGACATCTAACGGCAGAAAACTATACCGTGGATTAAATTGAAAACCCTGAGGTTCTGAGATTCTCAGGAAGAGAAGCAGCAACACAGCTCCCCTCATGCAGAAGGGCAAGCCCAAAGTTCTGGAGGGTTCGCATATGAAGACATATTCGACATCGTAAGCTTGTTGTCAGCCAACAAGCCCTAACTTTTTTCCAATCCTAGAGAGAGAGCTGAAGTTGTCCGTTCCCATAAAGGTTGGGAAATCCTAAGGAACAGTTCTAAGCTGTCCTGCAGGGTTGCAATGTGCGAGAATTAGCTTAGTGGTGGTGGGTATGGGTTGGGAGGAAAGGAAATGTTGACAAAACCTTGGCTGGAGGGTACATCTGGGAGGAGGCTCCATCCTTGGCCTCTTGGTGACTCTCACTCAAGAGAAGCATAAATCAAACCAGACCCACACAGTTGCCATTGCGTTGATTCTGACTCATGGCAGGACTCTGCTCCCAGGGGTTCCCAGTGATGGGTTTTGTGTGTTTGGAAAGGCAATACTGATGTGTGTGTGTGTGTGTGTGTGTGTGTGTGTGTGTGTGTGTGTGTGTTGGGAGTGGGTGGGTAACGGCACCAAGTCTTTCTTCTGAGGAGCCTCTAGCTTGACTCGAACCTCCAACCTTTTTACTTAGTAATCAAATGTGTGAAGTTTTCACACCACTCAAAAATGTTAAGAAGTGTATTTATCCAACATCTCAAGGGCCATGAGAACTTTACATTTATCAAGAAGGAACACCTCTTCAGAGAGGGTTGAAAACACTCTCTGGGCCTACATACATTTTGTAAAAATCTACACCTCCTATCTGTTCCCGTCATTAAGAATTAGTGGAATGGAAAAAAATGCTTCTGACTTTGGGAAGTTCTAGACTAGTCTTTTCTTCAGGTCTCGAGTTCCATTTCTCCCCTGCAAAGGAGAGGAGTACTTTTTGCTGTTAATAGAGAGGCCTCAGCAAAGAAGAGGAGTGTGGGGTAGTGGTTACGAATCTGGTGGCTTACCAAAAGGTCGGCAGTTCAAAACCACCACCGCCCCTCCTTGGGAGAAAGATGAAACTTTCAAGTCCCATAAAAAGTTTGTCTTGGAAACAAAACCCACAGGGGCTTTTCTACCCCGCCCTGGAAGGAAGGATGCAGAGAGTGGGCCGTTAGCTGTTGCTAAGCAGCGAAGGGAACTCCCCCCACACACACACACGTGCACGTGTGTCTGAAAGCCCGGCTTCCTCCCATCATTCATCCGGACAGGCGGGCTGGTGTGTGTGCTGGGCCAGTGCAGAAACCCTGCGCGGTAGGAGTTGCCCGCTGGGAACCGCTGCCAGGACAACAATCCAGCGTGGGTGGCAGCAGGCTGGGCAGGTGCTCAGGACGGTGGTGAGTGAGTTGTCTTTGGAGTTTGGTTTGTTTTTGTTAAGGTTTGTTTGTTTGTTTAACTTGACAGTGAGATCAGATTTGGGGGTTCT
Organism: Nesogale talazaci; assembly: GCA_004026705.1. NCBI lineage: Eukaryota > Metazoa > Chordata > Mammalia > Afrosoricida > Tenrecidae > Nesogale > Nesogale talazaci. Next base: position 328,060 of record PVJH01000011.1, on the reverse strand, counting down.
GTTGTGGTAAATACATGAAATTCCAGTCCAAAAATCACTTCAGAAGATTCCTGAGGACTGGGAGGGGAGACATCATTGAGGTTGCAGAGAACATATAGGTAAATATATAGGAAATAGTTCCAAGTGCGGGGGCGCGGGCAGGGTTTGGCATTTTAGGTCAACTTGAACAAAAGTCCGTAGGTTTACCTGGCTGGAAACATAAAGGTCTACGTTTCAACTGAATGCCACACCTCTCGGCAGGGCAGGTTGCAACTTCCCTATCTATAAAAGAGGGGTAGTCACAGGCTGGAAGGTTACTCTAAATAAAGCAGCGATTGATGTGCGGGCTGTTATAAAAGCTGTAAGAGCCCCCAATAAAGTGATCTTTAAAATAAGTAAATAAAACGAAGCAACGTCTATGGACGCCTGGCTTTACATTACTGCTGTTGCATCGATGTTGACTTGCAGAGAGCCTGTAGGACAAGGTGGGCCTGCTCCGTGAGTCCTGAGACTGACCACTCCTGCAGAGCAGCTGATGGTTTCAAACTGCTGAGTCCCTGGTTTAGAGCGCAACCCGGACCACCACCCCACCGGGGCTTCTCTCTTGATGCGAAAGACCACGTCTTTTACCATGGAGGCCCACACGTATTGTGTTGTAAAGTTCTTTCACAGAACCTTAAGTTAGAATAGGTTGAAATGGAGTTCTCCGTATTCCATGGTAACCTTGAGTCATCAATCACTGAAATTCACCTTCCAAAAAAAAATGATCACTGCCAACGACCGACAAGCCCTGCAAACGCATCGCACTGTGACAACAGTTACGTAGGCTCGCTGTTTTGTCTGAGGGCTATCATGTCAAAAATAAAAGCTCCACCACTCCGTTGGAATCACAAGACAGATAGCCACCGCACTGAAAGGGTGTGGTGCCTGCCAGGGACTAGAGCGGCGGTTCTCAACCGTGCATCTCAACCTCTGTGGGGGTCGAATGACCCTTTCACAGGAGTTGCCCGATTCATAACAGCAGCAAAATTAGAGTTAGGAAGTAGCAATGAAAATAATTTTATGGTTGGGAGGTCACCACAACATGGGGAACCACAACAAGGGGCTCAGCATTAGGAACGGTGAGATCCACTATTACTAAGGATGAAGAAGCAAGACAAGCCTGGGAACGGAGGCCTTCCAATTGACTAGAGCACACAGAGCAAGAACGGGAGAAGCGGGGGTGGAGGGCCGGGGCTTGCAGGCCTGTGGTAGAAGGTGTTCTATGCATTCCTCAAAGTAAAGCACATCAGGGATGGCTTCCAGACAGCATATTTATATGGTCCGATATTTCTGTGGAAGTAGACTCTCAATACCATCTATGGATGCACCATTTTCTCAATACCACCTACATATTGCCCCAACTCTCATAGTCTCCCGAAGCTGCCAGTCATTACAGCTTCCTGATGGCTTGTTTGTTTTTAAATTTTAAAGACCCTTTTTTATGCTTACAGTTCTTCTGGTTTCTATATTCTACAGTTGTATGTTAGCTCCTAAACTCAAGAGGTTTGGGCTATAGTTCAGAATTTAACCTCTCTGCCTGTTTTTTTTTTTTAAACAGTTACTTGCATAACCAGCTCAGTGTCTCAGGATAGTTTTCAGTCGTGGTGATGTGCTGATCTCTTTTAGAGTGAACTAGTAATCTGGTCCATGGCCCTCTACATCTTTCTCTGTGAGAACACTACCTGGCTGTTGTTTGCTGTGGAAGAGAGGTGTGCCAAACGCCTTCCTCTGCCTCCATCGTGGAAGATCAGACCTTACCCTTCCAGATAAACTCGTCCAAATGGCTTGTTCATGTGATCAGTTCATCAAGGGAGGGGTGCAGCAACATCCTTACTCAGGTCACAGTTCTGATCCAGTTGAAAGGGGAGCTTCCCTAGGGTGTGCCCTGCATCACCTGTTATCTTACAAAACCAAAAAGTGAGCAGAAAATGAAAGGGACTTCCATCTACCAAGGAAGAAAGGCCAGAAGTGGATGGAGCCCACCCTACGAACGAAGACCCCAGGGCTGAGAATATCCCTCAGCTATTGATACCAAGGCATGTGGAGATCTCCACGGAATGGCAGACCCACAGATGCTAACGGGGAACAAGGACCTTGCCCCAGAGGTGGTGAGGAGAAAGCCTTTCCCGAGAGCTGGTTCTTTGAATTCTACCTTCTGGCTTCCTGAACTATCAGAGACTTCATCATCATTTGTCAAAAGCCATCTACTGTGGTATTCCTGGGCATTGCTAAGATGGTAACAAAGAACAGGGAGATGGGGTACAGGGTGACCAAAATAACTGAGACCAAAGTCATAAAAATCTAAATTAATCCATATCGGTTACCATGCATTCAGGAGGTAAGTGCAAAAGTGTTTTGCCCAATTAAACAAAATTGGTTTAAAAAAAGTAGGCAGGAATAAAGACATTATGATAAACTCTATGTTTCTGATTGACACATCCAGCAAAGCCACACACTCCTGAAAAGGAATTGCAGAAGGAAGAATGTGTCTCTGTTTTCTTTTTGCTGGTGAGAGTAAGATTGTATGCAGTGACTGAAAAAGATAAGCTCACTTTAGCTGGATATATGGTATCTGTGCACTGTCCAAAACCAGAATATTTGAACCTAACCCAGAGAAGACATTGGGAAACAATGCCCAAAGAGAGTTTGGAGCCATGGGGCAGATGAGACACCCGAGGAAAACAGGACCTGTGAAGCACACACACCTGGGGCCGAGTCTCAAGGAACTGCAACAAGGGTTCAGCAGGAGGTAAAAGAAGGTCAGAAACCACACCAAAAACACTGAATACAACCTATCCTCAAAACCTGTCCTGCAAGGATTCTGCAATGAGTGGGGTTTCATTAGATTTGGTTCTTTGGGCCACTCACTGTCTCAATAAAACTCCATGATAAGACACCAGCGAAACCGTCCTCTTGTTGCATTTTATGAGAATTCCCTATACCCCATTCCCACTATTCACCATCCAGTCTTGCTCTGAATGCAGAAACATTCCAGAAACGGCTAAGAAATGTTCAGGTCATGTGATCTAAAGAGTCTAGAACCATTTTTGTGGTTTACTGACCACTTTAACAAGCCATTTGGACGAGTTTATCTGGAAGGGTAAGGCCTGATCTTCCCCGATGGAGGCAGAGGAAGGTGTTTGGCACAGCGGCGCACCCTAAGCAAGCTCTGTTAGCTTCTTTTCAATCTCTCTTCCACAGCAAACAACAATCAGTAGTGTCCTCACAGAGAAAGATGTAGAGGACCATGAGTCAGATTACTAGTTCACTCTAAAGAGATCAGCACATCACCACGACTGAAAACTATCCTGAGACACTGAACTGGTTATGCAAGTAACTGTTAAAAAAAATGCCAGGCAGAGAGGTTAAATTTTGAACTGTAGCCCAAACCCCTTAGAAGTTTAGAAGCTAACATACAACTGTAGAATATAGAAACCAGTATAACCAGCGTTAAAGGGTCTTGGAAACTTAAAAGCAAACAAAGAACAACAGAAAAACCTCCAGGAAGCTGTAATGACTTGAAGCTGTAATGACAGGAGGCTAGATCGAGAGGTGGCGCAACATGCACTCATCCAGAGATGGTATTGGGAGCCCCACTCAGTGATCACAAGTATGCCTAGAGGGTTCTGCCTCCACACAGGGACACTGGTCTGCATGAAGCACAAACACGAACCTTTTTGATGGCCTTTTTCTTCTTCTTCTTTTTTTCAAAACTACTGAATTTTGAATTCTTAAGTGCACTTTAAATATCTGAGTGGGGCTTAACGTTCAGTTTTTCCCAAGTTTATTTGGCCGCAGACCTCTCCCTTCAAGAAAGCCTAGTAAGGAACATATTTTGAGAATTACTAAAAGAGAAAATGTACCTTCTTGACCACGCCTCTGGACCACAAAGACACAATGCCTTCAAAAGGACTCCGTGAGCGACCACAAATATTGATTCTAAAAACCTGGCTGTTTTAAATAGACCTATTTTTAAAGGCAGCATGCCATTTCAGTAAGAAAGCAGATAAGTGAACTAAATAACCTGGCAGAGTCCCATCGAGCATCCCGTGGCCTGAAATCAAGAAGATAAAAGAATCCTGAACACTTCATCAGCTCCATAGCAAGGCCTTTTCCCAGTATCCAGCAGCACTCCCTAGCAAAATTGTGATCTCTCCGGGGGAAACAATGTTCCGGCTAATTACAGCCTTTGCTTTCCCCCAAAGTGTCTGCTTCCCTCCACCCAGAAAAGTAGCATGCACACGTGAAGGGGTCAGAACTGCGCTGACTGCGACATCAGAGGGCAGGTGGGCTCCTGCTGCCCACGTGATTGAGGCCCCCGGCTGTGTGAGGGGCATCTCCAAGGGCCAGGTCCTCACGGGCTAGGCACAATGATGGGAGTGTGATGCACTCGACATTTTAACAGGTTCGAATGACCAACTTGAAGTCCGGCTTGCCTTCCTGTCATGAAATGGAAGAGATCACCTCCCCACCTCACATCCCTACCTGCTGAAATCTCCCTGAAACTTCAGCCATTCAGAAGAAAACGGAATCCTGATACATGGCAGATACCTCAGGGAGGCACTTTATTGGTCTGTTTTACTTATGTGCTTCCCACCATCTCCCACCTCCCTCAAAAAAGCCCAGTACCAGCAAGTTGATTCTGATTCATAGTCACCTGGAGTTTCCCAGGGGGTAAGACCTTAGGGAGCAAACAACCTTATCTTTCTCCCTTGGAGAGGCTGGCGGGCTTAAAGCATGGGCCTGGGCATTCGTAGTGCAACACTAACAGGCAGCACCACCAGAGCACCTGGCAGAGTCCTCTGGAGCAGCGGCCCACGGTCTCTGTCTGTCACTGTCTACCTCCAGAACCCAGCCTAGAACAGCTAGGTACTCAGTCACTGTGTGTGGAGTTCATGAGAGGTAGCATTCAAAACCCCCCCAAAGAAGAAAACAAACAAGCTCACTGCCAATGAGTCAATGCAGACTCCAAGGATAGAACTTTTTAAAAAATCATTGTATTGGGAGCTTTTACAGATCATATAACAATCCATAATTCAACTCTATCAAGCATAATTATACAATGACGGCCACCATCATTTTCAAAACATTCCCTTTCTTCTTGAACTCTTTGCTATCAGCTCCCCTTTATCTCCTCCCTGTCTCACCCTACCCCCTAGGCACTCTTATTCTGACTTTATAACATTTTTTTCTCGAGTCTGTAACTCTTTTCAGGAATAGTAAGCAAGGCAACATGATCAGATTCCAACCGCTAGAGTCAGATAATCCTGCGGTTAAGTCCTGATTCGGAGTTGACTTCAATTCTCTCAAATGACATTTCCACATCTGAAAAGAAAGATGTTCATAAAACCTATCTCCTGGGGTTTTATTAAGGTATAAATCAGAATGTTTGTCAAGGGCTTAACACTGAGCATGGCACTCAGAAAATGTAAGCTATCCTTTGCAAGCCTAGGTTCTCATTCAACACCTAACTGATCTTTATTAAGAAACTGATGACAGTGTAAAGACAGAATAGTTGGACTACAGTATTACACTGAGCTGCTTACCACAAGGTCATCAGTTTGAAACCAGGGGAGACAGCTGAGACTTTATACTCCTGTAAAGATTTACAGTCTCAGAAACCCACAGGGCAGTTCCACTCTGTCCTACAGGGTCACCATAAATAAAAGCGATTTGATGACAGTGAATCTGGTGTTTTGAGTTCTAAGGTCAGAATACCAATGATGAATAAGGTAATAGGAAATGGACAGAAATGTTCCCAAATAAAAATCCCTAAATAAATTTCAGTGTTTTTCAGTTGCACTTGAAATTTGCATTTATTTGATCTCAGATGATTCAGCAGTAGGATGAAGAAATGAAAGCGCAGGCAGACTTAAGCATCAAAGCAAGCATTCTCCTCAAATATGTGCTTGTCTGCAGAGATGATGAACTTAAAGAAAAAGCTGCACATAGACACCTCTCAATAATGACTATCTGAAAGACTATCTCACCACCAGTTTTGTTTCAGAGCCAAGGATACAACTGCTTTCTGTCTGAGCCCTTAAAATGCATCCGGGGTAAACATACTACCTGGTGTCTTTGTTCCATTTAGCTGCTGTGTTAGACCAGGCTGTGACAAGGGCACAGAGCCCTTTGGAGGAATTGGACAGAGTGGCTTTCAAGCCACTCTCATGGCCGAGCTGGACGCTCCTGTGCTAGAGAACAACCTTACATGGCAGCCATGCAGATATGTACGCAGACCTCCATGGCATGTCTGTACAGCTATCTATCAGGTGCACACCCACACATATACAAGCCTAACTGCCAGACTTGTCTTGAATTTAGCTGAGTGAAGGGGGAAGGTGCTCATCACAAGTGAATATACAAAGTTTCAAAGCATTTCAACAAACAAATCGGGTTCCTTCTCCTCCAGCACCCCAGGACTGGGATAACTAGGCAATAGAAGTTTCAGAGGTGGGTAGTGGCTTTCTCATTTTAAAACTGATCCCTGGAAAAGTTAATCTCTCTCTAGGCAGTTCTTTCTCTCCTCCCTCTCCCTCTCTCTTGGGGAGGGAGGAAAGGAAGAAAGGAGGACAGGAAAAAGGGAGGAAGTAGAGATTCCTGAGATCATCTTTAAATCTTCAACTAAATATACTCCCTTAAACCTTCTTAAAGCCAAACAATAGTTTGGTTTGACTAGTTAAGAAAGTGTGCTTAAGCAGACTTTTTAAAAGTCATTTTATTGGGGACTCTTACAGCTTTTACCACAATTCATCCATCCATCCATCCATCCATCTATTGTATCAAGCACATTGTACATAGGTTGCCATGATAATACTCAAAATATTTTCTTTCTACTTGAGCCCTTGGTATCAGCTTCCTTCCCCCACCCTCCCTCATAAACCTTGCATAAATTAAAATTTATTATTTTCATATCTTTTTTTTAGGCATCACTGCCCTCTGGTGGTGGGAATAGGAGGCCCAGCCTTTGCTCCTGTGAGCTGGAATTGAACCTCCATCCCAGTGGGCCACAGTCCCATGCACAACCACTACACCACCGGGGCTCAGCCCTATTTTCATATCTTACATTATCTGTGGTCTCCCTTCACCCACTTTTCTGTGTCGGTGGTGGGGGGGGGGGAGGAGAGACATTCTTTTAAGAACTATCTATATAGGATCAAATGAACAACAGCATCTTGGAAGATTAGCTGGGAAACTTAGGGGACAGTAAATGTGGGTTAATATTGATGGAACGGGTGGAGCCCAGGTGGCGTAGTGGTTGTGTGCGGGACTGCGGCCCACTGGGATGGAGATTCAATTCCAGCTCACAGGAGCAAAGGCTGGGCCTCCTACTCCCACCACCAGAGAGCAGTGATGCACCCCCCAAAAAACAAAAAAAAATATATTGAAGGAACAACTAGGAATGGAAATTGAGGAAGATTTAAAGAGGGTAATCCATGTCATTGAATTGTACATGTAGAGATTGTTGAACTGCTGCATGTTCTGATATATGAATGTGCAATACCACAAAAATAACATTTAAACCATATTTTTAAAGGGGGGAGCGTTACAAAAACAATAGATGTCAACGAATCTACTACACTGAGTTTGCCTGCCAAAATAGTGGTAAATGACTGACTGCTGCTACTTGGGTTATATCAAAAACCTTAATTACTCTTGAGTATTCCCAGGCCGGAATATACTAAATGAGGCCAGAAGTAGTGTTAAAATGGTCCCGTCATCACATCTGCCTCCTTTTTGAGCTTTACCCTGTCCAGATACCCAGCACTCAACTGAAAAAGACACCAAATTACCCTTGTTAACTCCTGTAAACACATCTCGAGCTTGCCAAACTTCACAAAAAAAGAAAGGCATACGCCAATGACATTCCCCCTCCCCTCCGCATCACTGCCCTGGGGGGAGTAGGAAGTCCAGCCTTGCTCCTGGACAGCTGCTGCTGGATTTGAATCGTCAACCCTGTGGACCACAGTCCTACCCACAACCACTGTGCCACCAGGGCTCAGCTGCCAATGACATTTTTAACATGTTTGTACCTAGCCCTTTTCGCCTGCCTTACAGGGTCAATGGGGAGTGGGAGGCAAGCCAGCTGCAAAATGATGTACGCAGTGTAGTGCTCTCCTTTGAAGGCTTCAAAAAAAGACAACAGCCCTAGAATTTGCTGTTACTACAAGCATGCCTATGCCTTGAGTGGACACTGAAAACCTAAGAAATATGGAAATGATTGAAAAATGACAAAGTCCCCCACATAGAGAGTGAGCCTGACTGAGTGGTGGCAGTGACTTAAGCCACTGAAACCACAGGTTCCATCTCCATTCTGCTCTGGGGCCCAAAGACCCCCAATTCCACTGGGCTTAGTGTTCTCACCCAAAGGCCGTTGACAAGACCTGCCTCAGAATCAAGGGAAGCGCCGTCCATAAAAAGTGTTTCACAGAAGGCTTTGGACTTGTTTTCTGCCTAATCAGTCAACAAGGAGGGGGGAGTGTAGAGATGCTGAGTCTGCACCTTTTACCATATGTATAACTCTGCACTATTTATATATAGTTTTTTTTAATGCCCAAGAACCCAACAGAAACTACCACCACCCCCTTCCGCTTCCAGGAGGTTTTTTGTTTTGTTTTGTTTTGTTTTTAACTATTTTTTTAAATTTTTAAGTCATTTTATTGGGGGCTCATACATCGTTTTTTACAATATATAAATAAGCATACTGTGTCAAGCACCCTCACATGTCCACTTCTATAATTGTTCTCCAATTGTCCGCCTTTTCCCTTAAGCCCCTAGGTTTTTCCATTCCTTCCCCTCTTCCCCTGGTCTCTCCTCCCCACCAACCCTCAATACTTTATACACTGTTATTGTTCTGTCATATCTTACACTGCCCGACCTCTCCCCCAACCCACTCCTTTGATGCCTGTCCTTCAGATAGGAGCTTGTGTGTATATCCTTGCTGTAGGTTCCATCTCTCTACCCCACCTTCCCTCCACCCTTCCAGCATCTCCAATCTAACCACTGGCCCGAAGGGGCCCATCCATTGGTTTCCCCATGTCTCCAGCTCCCCTCTATGCCAGTGTGACTTCTCCAGTCCATCTGGATTTGTAAGGTAGAGTTGGGACCATGATGGTTGGGGGACAGGGAGGAAGGCTTCAGGAACTAGAGGAAACTTGTATGCATCATCACTGCCTGGCTGCCCCCCGACTGGTCTGTCTCCTCCCCGTGACTCCTCTGTAAAGGGGTGACCAATTACCCACCAGTGGGCCTTAGGTCCCCACCCTGCTCTCCTCCTCCTATGTAATGATGTGATTCTTGTGCTTTGGTGCTCGATATCTGCTCCCTTCAGCCCCTCTTGATCACGCATGCTGGTGTGCTTCCTCCAGGAGGTTTTCTATAGTCAGCACAGGGTAGGGAACTCTTCAGAACTTCTGGTGATCTTGAGATAAAGCATTCATTGCAACACACACACACACACACACACACACACACACACAGAGTCTCAGAGGCAAATGAAGCACCCAACCGTCGGAGTCCCTAGAGAGGCGGTAAAAAGGAGAGGGCGGTGTGGCTGGGTTTGGACGGTTCGCCTTGTTTTCAAGAAAGAGGGGGAGAAGCTACGGGGCGCTCTACTCTGCTGAGAGAAAAGCAAGGCGACGCGGGCCAAGAAGTTCTGCACCTGGACCGAGGCGACGGCTGGCACGGCGAGGCCCCTGGAGCTGCAGGCGGGGTGCGCCACCGCCCACTGGCCCCGCGGGAGAGATGCGCTGGCTCTCTGGCTCTCTGGCTCGCGCCCCGCGCCGCCTCCCGGCTGGCGGCCGCCTCGCGGCGCTCACCTGTCTTGAAGACCAGCTTGTCCTGCTCCTCTGCCGCGAAGGTCTTCAGCATGGAGACGAAGAGCACTCCGCAGGCGTTCTGGATGCCGAAGACCGACCCATTGCACCACATGGCCGCCAGCATCACCAGCCAGCCCCAGCCACCCTCGGGGGGCTCCGGGGGCTCCGGCCCCGCCGGCGCCGTCAGCTCCACCTCCACCTTCTCCGGGGCCGCCTCGGGGCCGTCCGAGGGTCCCGGGCCGGGCAGCGGAGCGGTCTCCAGGGGCTCACGGTAGGGTGGCGGCGCTTCGCTGGTCTCGGGCGAGGCGGACTCCTCCTGGGAGGGCACCATGGCCCGCAGCGGCCCCCTAGGCGCCGAGGGCGCGCGAGGGGCACGAGGGGAGGGCGGGCTGGCGGGCTGGCGAAGCCGAGATCCGGGCGCTGGAGCCCCCGGCGGGCTGGCGGCGCAGAGCACGGAGGCGGCACGAGGGTGCGGAGCGCGCAGAAACAGCGGGAGCGCCTCAGGTAGCTACGAGCCGGCGCACTCCAAAGCCCTTCACCCTCACCGGCCGGGCGGGCTCTTAAAGACTCCCGGAGCCCCCGCGGGCGTGGGGGGCGTGGCCACGGCTGATCGACTGAGCTGATTGGCCTAAGCCGTGCACGCACGGGCGCTGCCGGCTCTCCTCCTCCACCGCTCCCCCCCCCCCGCCCCCCGCGGCATGAGAAGCGGCAGGTGCTCGCTGGAGCTGGCCGTGAGGGGAGCAGGTAGGTCGGCCACCTCGCTCCAAACTGTTCGCACGAGGAGATCGTCTCTTCCTGGGTGCCCGTTGGGTGGGTCGTCAGAAGAGCTGTCAAGGAAGGGTCTTCTTCAGGCTGGCACAACGTCACAACCAAACCCTAACCTTGCCTCTTTGTTTTGCGCTTTATCGTTGACCACTCTTACTAGCGATAAGTTCCACTAGTCACCTGCCTACTCAAAAAATAAGCTGAAGGAATCAAGGGCCTTGCTTACTTCTCCTGAACTTTCTGTGCAGGTATTTCCTATGAATATCTGACTCACGAAAGATGCTCATGTTGAAAGACAAGAGACTGTAAAACCATAGTCTTCCACCAGCCAACGTTATTCAAAAAGCTGGAAAACAGCCTTTTTTAAAACTATAGCACAGCTGTTTCTTCTTTAAGCAAACACTTCAGCCTACCTGCGACTCCACGATCCCCTTGAAGCACGGAGTATCAATGTCTGTAAAAGAAAGGAAGAGCCGCTGTGTCGCGTTGTGCACACTTCTTAATGTCACAGTTACTCTGACCCATCATGTCCACCAAAGTCAAAGCATACTTTCCTTCTTTGCCCACCCCTGTGAGCTTCCTCACGGTTGTGCACGCATGAGTGGAGCGTTGTTTTATCGCTCACTTTGGTGCCTCCAAAAATGCACAAACTAGTAGGGAAAACCATCTTAGGGCAGATTAGGAGGCCCCTGGTGGCAAGTGTTCAAATACCTCTGTAACAATGAGAGATGTGAGGGACCATTAAATCCCCTTTGAAATGCAGTAAAAGCGTGTAAAGAAACTAACCTTTGAACTGAACCCTGCATCTTGCACCAGGTTTCACGGGACAAAGATGGGGTGGAGGCTGCCAGCGCATTCTAGGCAGAGATAATAGCAGGAGCAAAGGAAAGCCAGGTGTGTCTGAAGAATGTGGCTGGTGCAAGGGGAATACGCCTGGAGGCTGAGGTTAGAATAGCAAACTAAGGATGCCGAAAGGGGAAGGTACATGTCAGCAGTACTGATACTGGGAAACATGGGAACAAAAGTGTGCATACGTGTAATTTCTAAAAGTTATGGCACTCCATCTATTTTTACTGACTTAGAAAGTTACCCACACCATATTACTGAAGCAACAAAAAAAAATGCCTCCCCGCAAATAGTATGTATGGATTGTCATCTAAAATGTAAAACGAGGCTGAGCCGCGATGGCTTCAGTGGTTGAGTGCGGGACTGTGCCCCTGGGCTTGGCGGTTCAAATCCAGCGGCGGCTCTCAGGAGCAGCACTGGGTAGCGCCCACGACCCTCAGAAGGCAGCGATGCCAAAACAAAAAAATGGAAAATGAATACTCATGCGTTCATAATAGTGTAAATGAACCATAGGCTGTCCCCTCGAGCCACAGGCCAGGGTCTGCAACAGCGCTACCCTCAGCTTGAGATCACTGTCATCGTGCTTATACTGGATTGAACTGCAAAATCGGTCCGTTGACCTCCCTCTTGACGCAACCTGAAATTTTTCTAGCTGCATGTATTTCTTGCCCATTCCATGACCAAAAGGAAATCCTCCCTGGCCCTTTAAATATTCGTGGTGGTCTTTTCTTTATTACTCATTATTTATATTTTTATCTGTATTATTCTTTCCTGCTTACGATTTGTTTTTGATCGTTTCTGTGGGGTTTACCAGTTTGTGAAGCACAGAGGAGCGGCTGCATAGAGATAAGAACGGATGCACGAGTTTATGGGGATGGAAGTGGAGGGGTTTGGGGGAGCAAACAATGTATGTGGGAGGGGGAGGGAGCACTGAAATTGATGGTGATTCCGCACCCATTTTTAAAGCGATTTAATCACGGGAGTGGGGGAGAATGTTCTAAAATTGATTCTGGCGATAACTGTGCAACTCTTCTTGATATGCTTGAACTATTGAATTGTGTGATGTGTAGACTAAGCCAATAAAATTGTAAAAAAAGGAAAAAGAAATCATTGGATGAATGCATGGAGAATCTAGACAAATGTCTTTTTTTGTATCACTGCCCTCTGGTGGGAGTGGGAGGCCCACCCTTGCTTCTGGAGAGCTGCTGCTGGATTTGAACCCCCAAGCCAGTGGGCCACAGTCCCATACTCAACCACTACGCCACCGAGACTCAGCCCGACAAATGTCTTTTGCAGAAGAATTTCAACTAATTTATGAAGATCCTCATCTCCAGAATGTCAAGTATTTTAAAAAAGAAGAAGAAGAAGAAGAAGAAGAATATCAAGTGTAATTCTTCTGGCACAGAATGACTTCTTTCTGATTATCTATTTTTTTTTAAGGCTGAAAAGGTAGGTCCACTTTATTTACAGAGATCAGTTGGTGACACAGATCTTTGGGCTTTTTTTGTGACCTTGTGGAGAGACATCTGGGCAGGGTCCCCTCCTGTCAGACCCACACCCTCCTTCCAGCTGCTAGGGTCCTCCTGCTCTGGGAGCACCTGGCTTCCTGGGTAGTTCGTGCGCCATGCACGTGCCAAAGGTGCGCCTTTCCGGTTATCTATTATTCTAAATGGAATAATCATGGTGGAAGAAGGAAAACTGGGGCTGAGCCCCAGTGGCATAGTGGGTGAGTGCGGGACTGCGGCCCATGGGCTTGGCACTTCAAATCCAGCAGCAGCTCTCCAGGAGCAAGGCTGAGTATCTCCCAAGAACACCAGAGGACAGTGATGCCAAAAAAAGAAGGAAAACTGAATAACTTCAAATTTGACAAACGTGACTTCTGCCAAGTAGTCCAAGTTAAATGTCAGTAGTGATGAATCATATTGGTAGTAGGTACCTTGAATATGATATCATAGAAGTGATATTTTACCTTTGTGATCTTCCTCCTGAGGGCTATAACCCAGTTTATTAATGAGAAAAATATCAGACAAATTTGGGGATTTTTTTGTGTGTGTTTCCTTTTAGTTTCAGTCTCCTGAATATTCTTTTGTTTTGTTTTTGTTTCCATTTTAACTGTTGTAAATGAAGTGATGGTTGGAGAACAGAGCAGTTTTCTTTTTCTTTTTTTAAATCATTTTATTGGTGTATCCTTCCCATGTCATATAATTTAATCCTTCAGTCATAGTAAGAAGATCTGTGCAATCAACACAAGCAATTTCAGAATATTTTCTTCTCATATTCATTGTTAGCTCCCCATCCCCTGACATGCCCCCTACCCAGTTGCTTTCTCTATAAATATACCTATAATAGATTTCAGATAGGGAAATTATACAAAAGAAAACAATCATATGATAGCAAACAACATAAAAAATGAAAAAGGGTCCAACAACAATGACAAGATGAAACAAAAATCCCAAAGAGAAAGCAGAAAACATCTAAAAATGAAACAATTTTAAAATGGGTCAAAAGGGAGATCAAGGCTGAGCCCCGGTGGCGTAGTGGCGTAGTGGTTGTGCGCGGGACTGCGGCCCACTGAGATGGAGGTTCGATTCCAGCTCCACGGAGCAAAGGTTGGACCTCCTACTCCCACCACCTGAGGGCAGTGATGCCAAAAAAAAAAAAAAAAGGAGATCAAGTGATGTGGTATTACATTTTAACCTAACTACATCTGCCATAATTGACTTGACAATGTTCTCTGTAGGATAGAAAGGCTATTCACATCCTTTCTGTCTATTGTCAGAGGGAATTCACCAGAGACTTAAGCCAAATGGAATTTGGACTTACACTGTCATCGTTAGTCTTTTGCAAACTGGGTAGTCACAATTTAAGCTTTGACATGCCCTCCTTCAGATTTGGGTTTTATGGTTTACATTCCTTGAGTCATAAACTAGTGTTCATCTTCCATGTGGACTGAGTTGACACCTCACTTAGTTGGGTGCTTGTTTGAAGACAAACCTTTAAAATTCCAGATGCTATTCTCTCTGACAGCTGAGCACTGTCTGGTTTCTTCACCACCATTTGCTTCAACACGCATATCTTCAGTGATCTCTTCATGTGTGCATGCATCAAGCAGGGCTATGTCATAAGATTGTTCTTAAAAGGGGACTAGAATTAACTGTGAGCCCAAATCCACTCAGATACATATACGGTTTATACATGTCTCTGGTTCATTTTAGATAGATCATTATCATTTTATGGCAGAGAACATTACAAATCATCCCCCTGAGTAGAAGGTGGTTCTATGGATAGTGTCTTTCATTTAGTCAATGGCATAGAATGTAAAACACTGTTGAGTAAAGGAAGTGGCCCAAGGATAGGCCAGCTTCGGACTTCAATATGTGAGTTGTTGACTTATACAGATTAAATTCTTCAGTGACTGGACACTGGACACTGTTTATACAAACAGTGGGGGTTGGTGATAGGACAGACTTTCAATAGCATTCATTAACAAAGGCAGAATCACGCTTACAAGATTTAAAATATCATAAGAGAGCATGGAAGATATTACAATAGTAAATAGATAGAATAGTAAATAAATATATCCCAGGCCACCATTCATGAGGCCCTCTCAAAGTTCGGGCAGAGCAGTTTTCCATTCAGCACTTCACGCCCATTTTGTTTCACATCTTTGATTGCACTCCCTGCAATGTCACATCACTTATCCTACTCCTCCCTGTGCCTTTCCTTTCCAGTCCTCCTCAAACTGTGCCACTGAGTAAATACTGCCTTTCTGATCTCAAAGGGTTGATTATCCTAGTGCAGTTATTCCCTAATAGACTTTTCTATCAATTGACTGAAATTGAGCCACATAATTCCATTTGGTCCCAAACAATGGTAGTGACTAAGGGTCACATAGTCTCCGACGTGCCACCAGTAAGCATAGTCTTCTTTACAATTTTGAGTTTGGGTCTCCATTTTTCTCCCACCTTTTGCAGAATCTCTTTCTTATGTGACCCCTTCTAATGTGATCCATTTCAGGGCAGTTGATAGAGAAGTAACCAGGCAACACCTGATTCTGGTCTCAGAGTTGTAAACACTAATGTTCTCATGGTCTGTTAGACTCGTTGTTTCCATGTGTCTCTTGATTTTCATCACTCGTCTTTCTCCAGACAGGGAGAGACCAACCTTTATTTTAATCATTTTATTGGGGCCTCATACATCGCTTTTCACAATACATAGTTACATATACTGAGCCAAGCACCTTCACATGCCTGCTTTCGTTAACATTCTTCAACTATACACTTTTCCACTCGGGCCCCTGATATCAGCCTCCCATCCTTCCCCCTCTACCCTGTTTCCTACCCCCCCACCTCAGTCCTCATTACTTTATAAATTATTCTTGTTTTGTCATATTTTACACTGCCCAGCATTTCCCCTCGCCCACTCCTCTTGATGTCCGTCCTCCAGACAGGAGGCAATCCATAGATCCCCACAATTGGCTCCCTCTCTCCACGCCACCTTCCCTCCACCCATCCGGTAACTCCACTCTCACCACTGGCCCAAGGGGTTTATCCACCCCGTGTTCCCTGTATTCCCAGATCCCATCTCTGCCAGTGTACTTCCTCCAGTCTAGTTGGGTTTGTAAGGTAGAGTTGGAGTTTTTAGGACCCTATTCTCCACTCGCCAAATTGAATGTAACTTGTGAACTCTTATACCAATTGACTTGAGTGTCCCCTGGGGCCATGGTCCTGAGCCCTGGGTCCAATGACTTGGATTCTGTCTAAGAAGTTTTCAGGGCTGAGCCCCAGTGGCGTAAGTGGTTGAGTGCAGGACTGTGGCCCACAGGCTTGGCAGTTCAAATCCAGCGGCGGCTCTCAGGAGCAGCGCTGGGTAGCTCCCACCACCACCAGAGGGCAGTGAGGCCCAACAACAACAGCAACAACAACAACAAAAAGAAGTTTTCATAACTTTAGCCCCTGAATTCCCCACCAAATTCATGGATATATTTGCAGCATAGGTAAATACTCATGTACAAATATCCTATGTTAAACTTTTACTCTACTTTGCCTCTCACATTCATTTGTCCTGTATCCATGCATCTATTTATAAATCAAGTTATTGAAGTATTGTTTTCAAATACTAGGATAATATTCATTCATTAATTGTAACAAATGTAAGATGTTAACAATAGATGAAACTGGAGGGTCGGGTTGGAAGAGGACATTGGAACTGATGTATCTTTGTGAAGGTTTTGCATATCTAAATTTTTCTGTAAGAATAAAGGTGTTTAAAGTTACAGATTATGACTCTATACTTTTAAGAAGATATATGTATATCTGCATATTGTGTATTATATATAACACAGTGGATTTTTGTTTTTGTTTGTTTGTTTAGGCTTCACTGCCCTCTGGTGGGATTAGGAGGTCCAGCCTTGCTCCTGGAAAGCTGTTGCTGGATTTGAACCACCAATCCAGTGGGCCACAGTCCCGTGCACAACCACTACGCCACCGGGGCTCAGCTCAATACAGTGGACTTTTAAATGTGATTTGGTTGTATTATTTGTGCAATGTGCATATAAAATATTACTTTAAAATATATATGGTTTATTCTCAAATTTTTTCCCTTTCCACGTGTCAACATTCTTTTTTCAAACATTAAGCAGTGTCCTATATTGTCAGATTCATTAACATTTGACACTTTTCAGAAAAGGTGGGCTTGGAAGCACATCTGACTGAAGAGATGAAATAGTTAATGTCCACAAAACACTTAGCACAATGCCTACCACAGCAAGCTCTAAGAAAATGACAAAGGGGGTGGAGTGGGGAGGGGACATCTGGGGAGGGGATGTGCACATCTGACTCTTCCATTTTGGTAGGGAGAATGGAAATTCATCTCCCCACCAGCCCGAGGCCACTTTCCACAGGCAGAGGCTAGTCATACCTCCACCCTCCATCTTACTTGACCCTATTCTGACATCAGCGCTTTCTTCCATGATGTTCTACTTTTCTACTGAATTCAATAATTCATCGCAGTGGCCTCACAGAACTCACAGGCAAAACTTATAATTAAGGGGGTTGGTTAGAGAAGCTGAGAGGTTTCCAGAAGTCAGGGTCAATGAAGAGTTAGGAAAGAGCCATTGGTTCACAGCAGCACCTCTTCTCAGCTAGCAGCCAACTCTCTTTCTAGTCACGCTTCTCAGCCATATGGTTCCTTGGCATCTGCCTTGGTGACCCAGGAAACCTGCCTGTCACTCCACCTCACTCTCAGGGGCCTCAGGTCTGAATCCCCCTGCTTTGCCTTGCTGCAGCTCCTTTGCTTTGTCCCATGGTCTCCGTGCTGTGGCCTCTCGTCTCTGCTGTCTCTGACATGTCAGGCAAGGAGTTCAAAAGCACTCTTCTCGGGGTCCTTCCTCCTTGGTGGTCCCAGGATTTCTCTCTCTCTTCCTGCTTCGGAGGTGGGTCTCTTAGAGACAGGGGAATGGCTTTGACGGAGAATTGTTTGGTGTCTTTCACTGAACCATACTCCCAAGAAAACAAGGGGTAGTGACTTGATTCACATGCTCCAGTGACATGGAGATTCAGAATATGACCCGCCTTCACCCTGCCTAGTAGCATAATACAGAAAATGAGATGTGCGAGATGCCATCACATCAGTTGTGACTCGTTAGGAACCCTGTGTGCAACAGAATGAACCATTGCCAGCCCTGCGCCATGCTCACAGCGGTGCTTATGTTTGAGCCCATTACTGCAGCCACCGTGTCAATCGATCCATCTTGTCAAACGTCTTCCTCAACTGATTTTACTCAGGGGCTGGTCTCTCCTGACAGTAGGTGAGACATGCTCTCATTTAGGTTTGGAGCCTCGTATTTACAATCCTGCGATTACATGGGCTGGTGGGCTTGGTTGATGTCTCCCTTCGCTGTTCTCAGTTTGATAACAAGGCTACGCACATCCCTGAGCTATGGTCAAAGGGGATCCAACAGAAGCTTTATCAATTTGTGGACCCTGCAAATGGATTTTGGACTCCCACTATCATCCATAGCCTTCTGTAAACAAGATGCTATGGCCAAGGGTGGTGAAGAAACTGGATAGGGCCCAGCTACCAGAAAGACTAGTGTCTGGGGTCTTAAAGGCTTGTTTTCAAACAAGCGACCATTTAGTTAGGTGTCAATTGAGTCCACATGGAAGTACACCAGCTCGTGTGATCTGAAGATTGTAAGTAATATAATGCAAACCTACACAAGGGAATGGTCTCAAAGTTCATGGTCATTTCAATATTCTTTTCCAGAACCGTAATTCAGATGCCTTGATTTTTCTCGGGTCTTCGTTATTCAGTGTCCAACTTCCCACATGCATGAGACGATTGAGAATAACACGGGTTGGGTCAGGGGCATTGGAGTCCTCAAAGTCATAGCCTGACTTTTCAACACTTCCAAGAGGTCTCGTGATGCAAGGTGTCTTCTCATCTCTTCACGACTGCTTCCACAAGCATTGATGGCGGATCCAACTCGGGTGAACTCCTTGACAACGTCATTCTTTTTCCTGTTTATTATTATATTACCCACTGGTCTAGTTGTGAGGATTTTGGTTTTCTTGACTTTGAGTTGCAATCCATACTGAAGGCCGAAATCCTTGTGCTGTATCAGCATGTGCTTCCAGTCCTTCTCACTTTCAGAAAGTAAGATTGTGTCGTCCGCATATTGCAGGTTCTTCTTCCTATACTCCAGCTTCTCTGAATCTGTGCCCAACACAGAATTTGAATATAGATGGTGAGAAGAAGCAACCCTGACTCATACCTTTCCTGGTTTAAAATCATGTAGTATGCCCTTGTTTTGTTTGTGCAACTGCTTCATGATCCGTGTTCTGCATGAGCACAATGTAGTGTTGGGGAATTCCCATTCTTCTCAAAAAGAACCCTGCTGGTGTAGGGGGCTGTGCCCTGCAAAGTGGGAAGTTCAAAACCACCAGCTAGCTCCTTGAGAGAAAGAGAGGGCTTTCGACTTAGAAACAGGTACATCACAGGAGCACTTCTACCCTGTCCTATGGGGTCCCTATGAGTTCCCTTCAAGTCCATGACAGGTGGTGTTTTTTTTTTATTCTCAAAGTTGTCCATAATTTGTTATGTGTAGTCCATATAGTAGTCAATAAAACACAAGTAAACATCTATCTGATATTCTCTGCTTTCATCCAAGATCCACCTGACATCAACAATGATATCCCTGGTTCCAAGTTCTCTTCTGAATCCAGTCTGAACCTTTGGCAGCTCCCTATCAATGAACTACTGCAACCACTGCTGGATGATCTTCAGCAAAATGTTACTTGCATGTGATGTCGGTGATACTGTTCTATCATTTGAGCATTCCGTTGGGTCACCTTTCTTTGGAATGTATACAAATAGGAATCTTTTCAAGTCAATTGGCCAAGTGGCTGTCTTTCAAATTTCCTGGCATAGATGAGGGAGTGCCTCCAGTGCTCATTCATTTGTTGAAACACTTCAATTGATATCCCATCAGTTACTGGAGACTTGTTTTGCAAAAAAAACTAATGCTTTCAGCACAACTTGGACAGTACAGCCACACAGAATGGGACTAGACTTTAACATACATCAGAAAAAGGGAAAATGGATCAAAGAACCATATTAAGAAAGTCCAATCCATCACCATATTAATAGCTGCCACCATTTATTATGATCACTGGTATTGATGACATCAGCGTTTCTTTTTTTATATAGATATCAAGGTTAACTAGTGGTTACTATGGTCAGTACAGAAAAAGTCGGGGGTGGAGGGGAGGGGTGATGGAAAAACTACATGGATCATGGAAAGGTAGCTTGCAAACAGATTCTTGTAATTGCTGTCAATAAGGCTTAAAATATAAAGATCTGAACAGACAAAGGTTGTGTGATAGATATATAAGGGGGCTTCACAAAGTTTGTGGGAAACTTCTATGATTTTCACATTTATTTGCAGTCATCACTAGGGCTGTTTTGTGTTAGTCTGGGTAGACTAGAGGAACAAATTTCATAGACACGCATATGGATATAAGGAAAGGGTTTATATACAAAAGGAATGGGACACTGAGAAAGCATCCCAGCCCAGTCCAGTTCAAAGTCAAAAGTCCAATACTAACCCATATACCCGAAATCAGTCTATAAAGTCTCCTTCTGACTCACGAAGTCACAGGTCAGTGGGTGCAGAATCCCGGCGCTGGGAGGGGTCTCCCCATGGCTCCTTGCTTCCAGGGCTT
This sequence comes from Nesogale talazaci, assembly GCA_004026705.1. Classification (NCBI taxonomy): domain Eukaryota; kingdom Metazoa; phylum Chordata; class Mammalia; order Afrosoricida; family Tenrecidae; genus Nesogale; species Nesogale talazaci. The sequence goes on along the minus strand of PVJH01000011.1, from coordinate 307,386 downwards.
AAGGTCCATCGACAGCATGCCGCTCCAGCTTCAGAGGTCTGGCTCCATCAGGGAAAAGCCATGTGGCCTCTCCGACTCCTCCAGCTTCTCAGACGCTGCCATCTTGTCTTGTGCGTGATTCATCATCTCTCAGACTAACTCCCAACAACTGGGGAAGATAGCTTCTCATCTTCACGAGGGAAATATCGTGAGATTTCCCAGACATATCCAGAGAAAGCCATGATTTCCGCATTTATTTGCAGTCATCCACTGGGGCTGTTTCTTGCAGGTGATTTGTTGACTGACTGCTCTCCCACCTGCATGAGCAGGACGAGGGCCTTCCTGAAACCTTGTAGGGCTGAGGGGTCCTTAAGAAGCTTGGCCAGGGTGGGTTCTGCTTTGCGCTCCATGGTCTCCAGGTCATAGTCCGGCGACTTGGTCATCTCAGGAGAGCATCAGTCAGATTGGCCCTTGCTTTGAGCTCAAGAGAGAGCTCAGGGAGAAAGCACCACGGGGTGCCCGGATGACACACTGACCTGGCTGCGGGTGCTTCACTGGCACCGCCACACTTGGTGCACAGGAATTAGCACTGGCACTATCGGCATCAGTGTTTCTTTCTGATAATTTCCTTCTCCATCATTCAATTGGAAACAAAGCCATTCAAAATGATATTCACATTGGGGGGGGGGGCATCACTGCTCTCCAGCGGTGGGAGGAGGAGGCCCAGCCCCACTGCTGGAATTGAACCTCCGTCCCAGTGGGCCGCAGTCCTGCACACAACCACTACGCCACCGGGGCTCAGCCCCACATTTTTATAAAATACGATCTTTTAAACACAACGATATCAGATCAGGAAATGAAAATGTAAAAAATTTAAATATAGAGATTTAGACATCCTGGTCGTCGGCTCTGGCTCTGAATGACTGGAGAGGTGCTGCTGAGGAAACAGTGAGACCGTTTGTGAGCCCTACTAGTTATTTGTTGGGCTGCTAACTGCAAGGCCAGCAGTTCAAAGCCACCAGCCGCTCCTCAGGAGAAAGCCTCTCTACTCTCAAAATGAGTCTCAGAAACCACAGGAGGAAGTTCTCCTCTGTCCCTTAGTGTCACCATGAGTCAGAATCACTCCACGCCAGTGAGTTTAAAGAAAAGGTTTTTTTGTTATTCCTCCCTAAAGACGGACAACTTTGGAAGCACTGCTCTGTGCTACCTGGTTTCTGTGAATCAGAACTGACTAGATGGCAGGGTGTTCGTCTTTTGGGGGGGGGGTTGTTTTTGTGGGCATCACTTCTTCCTAGTGGGAGTAGGAGGTCCAGCCTTGCTCCTAGAGAGCTGCTGCTGGATTTGAACTGCCAACCCTGTGGGCCGCAGTCCTGCACTCAACCACTACGCCACCGGGGCTCAGCCCTGTTTGTTTGTTTTTGTACCCAGCTATTGTGTAAGTATTCCTTAAGAAATAGCTTTTCTTTTCCACACTCTTTCATAACTCAAAATTAAGGCTACGGAAAGGCATCAGCTAGCAAAAACTGATACAGTGTTTTTTCCTTGTTACTGACTAGTCTGTTTGATAAAGCTGACTTGGTGACAGGAGGGCAAGCTACACCCACTGTGCATTCATCAAGTTCCAAGGGCCAGGCTGTAATGCAAAACACAACCTCCTGGGAAAATGGAGGATTACCATCTTGGTTCACAAAGTGGAAGACAGCTACATCATTATGCTACAGCTAAATCCAATCATTACATAACCGCCCAACCACTGAGAATCATAGCCCGGTCAAATTAACAAATAATCTTAACTCTCATTCTCCCCTGCACTTCAGTGTTCTTACTGCTGCAGTCTGTCACTCACAGGTGAAGCAGGCGATATTTCATGGTTGTTGCAAATGTACAACATCAGATAACCAGTTTTGGGGTGAAGTGTGTGTTCTTCCAGACACAATGTGAATGAGAGACATGTGCAGTCAGTGATGCCCCCCCAAAAAAAACCAAAACGAAAGACATGTGCAGAAGCTTCACTGACATAAATTGAAGTTCCAGCCCAGTTATTTTAGGGATTTCGTTTCCACTGCTTCTCTTGGTAGTTCTCAAATTTGTACATTGACAAAAGGAAAGAAATGACTGTGCTGTGAAATGAAACAAGGGAAAGAGCTTTGTGAATTAGAAACCCCCTTTCACCTTCAAATCATTTTAGTTTTCTGTGCTCTGTGAAAAATAAATTGATTCCATCCTAAATTCTGGGTTAAAATCATATTATGGAATCAGGGACATTTGTGCTTCCCATTTTTTGTTTTCCTACTATCAGTGGGAAAAACTTAAATCAGTTTTTTTCACTTCAATTTTATTTTCTTTTTGTTTTGTTTTGGGGGGCATCACTGCCCACTGGTGATGGGAGTAGGAGACCCAGCCTTTGCTCCTGTGGAGCCGCTGCTGGAATTGAACCTCCATCCCAGTAGGCCACAGTCCCACACATAACCACTACGCCACCAGGGCTCAGCCCCCAATTTTATTCTCTTTTTAAAGACTATTTACTTTTGAATATCAGTTAACTAGTAGATGGAGAAAAGTTTGGATTGTCTGGGGAGATGCCAGTCTATTTCAGGGTCTCTACAAAGCACGATGAGTAAAGGTGGGTGTGCTCACTGCTCCGTCAGAGCTTCACAAACACCAGCTGCTCAACCGGAGAAAGCTGAGGTGTTCTGCTCCCATAAGGCTTTGGAAACCTGATACCAGGTTGCTGGGAAACCCTAATAAAGTCACTATGAGTGAGAATTGACTTGATGGTGGTTGTTTGGGTGTTGTCTATTCTAAACTCACATTGTGTTATTGGATAGGTCTCTGGCCTCAGCTTTTCCATCTGAAATTATGAAATTGTTTAAGTAAAATGATGTGACAGGGATAGCTAACTTCCTCTGTCTTCACAAAAGGGAAGAATCCCCATCAACAGCATCAGCCCAAGGCTGCCTTCTATGAGATGGTCAGCTGCACCTCCCCTCTCCCACCTTTTCCCCAATTCTTTCATCAATCCTGCCCACAGTGCTCTCTACCTTCTTCTTCTTTTTAAAAAAATCATTTTACTGGGGGCTCGTGCAACTCTTATTGCAATCCATAATACATCCATTGTATGTCAAGCACATTTGTACATTTGTTGCCCTCATCATTCTCAAAACACTTGCTTTCTACATGAGCCCTTGGTATCAGCTCCTCAATTTTTCACTCCCTCCCCATCCCCCCCTCATGAACCCTTGATTACTTATAAATTATTTTGTCATATCTTACACTGTCTGATGTCTCCCGTCACCCACTTCCCTGTTTTCCTACTTTCATCTTCATTTGCTTATTCATTGAAATCACCACACAGAACTCAGACAATACCCACTGCGGTAGGTTTTATTCAAGAAGTAACAGGTTCCATGTCAGGATTAGGAGTACATCAGGACATCATTCTTCAGTCAGCACAGCCTTTTCTCAACTGTGGCCTCACGCAGGTCATTTCTGGTTTCTCACTCCTTTGGCTTGGACGGGCCTGCTTGGGCAGGAGTCCCCCAAACTTTTTAAGTAAGTGCCCAGAAACATCCCACTTCATCAGTGAGCTACACCAGAAGGCACACACCACTCTTTCTCGGTGAGTCATAGAGCCAAACTCTGCCTGTAAGTGTCTGGAGATGTCCCACTCTCCCAGGAAGCTTCCTGACTGAAGGTGCTTAACCTTCTTGTTCTGTGGGCCAGGAAGTCCACTGAGCCATCTCCTGCTAGTCTCCTGCTTCTTCTGCTACTGTTTCTTCTTTCTAACTCTGGTGTTACAAATCCCTTTGTCTTCTGCATCTAAGAGGATCTCAACACGGGGATCACGAGTGTAAAATATGTGAACTGTTCCCAGCTTTTCTTTTCTGGCGGTAATCAGGTTCCTTCACTCTCCTTTTAGCTCTTGCCTCCTATGCCTATGAAAGTTGGACATTGAATAAAGAAGACTGAAGAAGAATTGATGTATTTGAATTGTGGAAGAAGTATACAGCCAGAAGTGCTCCTTAGAGGCAAAGATGGCAAGACTTTGTCTCATGTACTTTGGACATGTTGGCTGGGGACACTAATACCTGCAGAAGGCTGTCCATCGTGCTTTGTAAAGTAGAGGGGCAGCAAAGGAGAAGAAGGTCCTCCAGGAGATTTTTGACACAGGGCTGCAACAATGGGATCGAGCAGAGGGAAAATTGTGAAGATGGTGCCGACCAGAGAGTGCTTTGTTCTGTCGTGCAAAAAGGTCGTTATGGGTCAAGGCCAACTTGATGGCACGTAGCAACAACAATATAAAAGCTGTGATTTAAGCAATGATGGTGACATGACTAGTGGTGGTGGTTTGATTAAGAGTCATGACTTGAGTGCCTCCCACTGTCATCCTACCTCATTAGTATAGTAAATATAATTTAATGCTAACTGCAGGGTCAGCAGTTCCAAGCCACCAGCCTCTCCGTGGGAGGATGACAAGGCTTTCTATTCCTGTAAAAAGTTAGTCTTGGAACCCCTCTGGGACAGTTCTATGCTGTCCTACAGGGTCACTATGTGTTGGTATTTGTGCTAACTTGATGGCATTGAATTTGAGCGAACCCTGCTATATTAATACATAGAAGTTGTGAATTGCAACACACACAACGGAGAATAATTACATCAGGTCACAAAATGGAGTGCGATGACACAAAACTGGAAGTCACAGCTTGGCCAGTTGACACACCACCCCGACCATCTCAGATTCCCTACAGCCGATTCACACGATGCCGCCCCACCAGTCTGTGGCAGTCGGACAGATGATAGATAGAAGAACCCTATGAAATAATTCCATATCACCTCACTCTATATGTACCTGCTTCACAGTGCCAATGTGTTCTTTAATGAGATCCTTGTTCTTAAGCACTTCAAGATCATCAGATAAAGGAATTTACAAAATAGAAAAGGATCTAATTGTTCATTAAGACTCGATGACAACAGTACTTAACATTGACACAGGCCTTTTTAACTAGGGTGCCATTGTTAGGCATCACTGCGTTGGCCTCTACGCTTAGCAATCCTCATGAGAACAGAGCAGAAACTGCCTGGGCCTGTCCCATCCTCCAGAGCAGTGCTGTGTTTGAGTTCACCGCGGCAGCCACTGTGTCAGTCCCTCTGGTTGAGGTGCTTTCTCCTTTTCGCTGGCCCTCCTTTCTACCAGGCACGATATCCTTCTCCAGAAATTGGTCCCCCCTAGTGACATGTCCAAAGTCTCTGAGACAAAGTCTCGCCCATCTCGCTTCTAGGGAGCATGCTAAACTGTTCTTGTGGCAATCCATAGTAGAGTCAATATTCCTTGCCAACATCATAATTAAAAAGTAACTATTCTTCTCCAATCTTTCTTAATCGTTATCCAGCTCTCTCGTGCACATGAGATGACTGAAAATATCATGACTGGTGGCAGGCACACCTTAGTCTTCAAACTTGAAAGAGATCTTTTGTGGAAAAATGCACATTAAACTTATTTATTAATTAAAGTGTCCTTACTTTTTTTCCAAAATGCTTACCTTTCTTATTTAGGAAAGTCACATTTTTCAGCTAAATATTAACTCCCCCCCCCCAACTCCCAGAAATATTCTCCGAGTCTCACTCAACACAGATGATTCTTTAAATATTTGAGTTACACTCAAATTTGAAATGTATGGTCAAGACATATGTGGCTACTATGCTCTCATTATAACTAACGTTTTCCATGGAAGGGTGGACAGTTGCTTTGTTATTATTTGAGTGGGTGTCTTAGTTATCTAGTGCTGCTACAACAATAACACCCAAGTGCATGGCTTTCAACAACAGATTTATTCTCTCACAGTTTAGAACAACAAACAAAGTCAACTCACTGCCTGTGACTCAAGGCTGACTCAGCATATCCCTGTAGGACAAGTTAGCATCGCCCTATGAGACTCTACCTCTAGAAAACCCTATCTTTTTCCTGATGCATGACTGGTCTTTCTCCTGAGGAGTGGCTGGTGCTTTTGGATGGCTGATCAGAGGATTAGCAGGGCCACTCGTAACCACTCGGTTGGGCGCCTCACTGGTTAGGAGGCTGTCGATCCAAATTCAGAGCTCCAGCTCTGAGAAGGCTCTCTCTCTCTGTTGCTTCTGCAGGAAGAGCCTGGTCTCCCTTGAGGTGGCATTCCCTGGAGACCTCCACTTACCTGGACCTTTTAAGAGAGTCCCAGCACAAGGACCCCAGGTCTACAGGATGCACCCCACTCCCAGCTCTTCGTTCCTGAAGTAATAGGTCCCTCTCAGCTCCGCGACCTGTTTCATCCCTTTTCTATCTCTAAAGAAATGGACTAAAAATGTCACCAAATCCTATAGATTGTACCCTGCCCCCTTAATATAACTGTCTCCAATCCCACTTCCTTAACATCGTACAGGGGAGGATTGACAACACAAATTAATTAAATCAGATCACAAAATGGAGATAATTGTATAATAACTAAGATCCAAGGCCTAGACAAATGGATACATATTTTTGTAGACACAGTTCAATCCGTGACCGTGGCTATATGGGTAAATTCTAAAGGCTTATTTTTCTGTCTCCACTCTCCAAGTCATCAAATAGGAATATTACTAAAATGTTGATTATTTTAGAGATGCCCAAGTATTATTGAACTATTGTGATAAAAAAAAAAACACAATCTGGGGAACCTCGTTGTGAATGCTGTGGTTAAAAACACATGCACAGGAAGAGGGCAGTGACATAACTCAAAAGAACATAATTCATATCACTAACAGTAAAAAATATTGAGTTTTGCAGTGTATACCCTCAAAAATAGCTGCAAACTCAATATAAACTAAAATAACACTTGTACCAAAGGGAACAGCCAGAAGAGAGATTAGAATGCTAGCGCAGGGTGAAGGATGCCCTCAATGCCATTGAAGAATTGGTGTAGAATTGGTGGAAGGGGATCCCAGACTGTTGTGTCAATCCTCACCAAAACACAATCAAATGTCGTACACACGGACACACACGCAAATGTTCAAGGTTGCACACGAGGAACGTGACCAAAGCTGCTGAATGGTACATGCTGACATGTTTTTTATATATTTTGTTTTATATATATTATATACTTTGTTTTATATATATTACCACACTTTAAAAAACCCCAAAGCCATTTCCTTTCTCACTCATTATAATACATAAAATAGCAATAAGATTCTAAAAATAACCACCTGCCTAGAGATTCCTCAACATTCAATTATTTAAATACATATTGAGGCATTTGGGGCTAAAATATGCATTAGAGAAATGAAACCAAATGAGCTCTATGACCTCCATTTCCCCAGCTCTTTTTCCATGGTCTATCTCTTCCCCGGTTCCCTCAAAAACAATCTGCAGAAGGTCTTCAGCGTGACCCTCTTCTTCTGCACCCTGGCGGCTGGCTCCTCATGGTTTGTCATCCTGTCCCACCGGCTACCAAAATGACTTCGACATGTCTGTCTGCCAACAAACTCCGCTGCCACCAACTCACCTGACGACTTACCTGTTCCTATCCAGCCCCTGTCCTCGAGGCACAGGTCATAGATACCTGCCTTCCTGCAGACCCCACTTGGAAAACGACTTCCTTCCCCCTATTTCTGAATGGTGAGGTCTGACTCAGTCTTGAAAGCTGGATTCTCAAAAGGAAGCCCCCTCCACGAAGACTTCACGGAGCCTTCCTGTGAGACAGACCCGCCGTCATCCATTCAACTCTGAGTCACCGTGACCCAATCACACAGAGTGCAGCTGCGCCTTTGGGTGTCACAGAGCGTAAATCTTGACAAGAGTCCACAGCCTCTCATCATTGACCCCGAGGCGCGGCTACTGGGTTTCACTGGGGTTCGCAGCCCAATGTATAACCCACAATGCTCTGTGATTCCTCTTCCAGGTCTCCGTAACTCCAGTAGGCGTTTTCACCTGGGTCAGACGATCTGTGTATCTCAAGGATCTTTAAACCATAGCACTAAGGGATGGCTGAGTCTTGGTGGCCTAGTGGCTGTGTGTGAGACTGCAGCCCACAGGGTTTGACAGTTCAAATCCAGCAGCAGTTCTCCAGGAGCAAAACTGGGCTTCCTACTCCCACCAGGGCAGTGATGCCACACACACAAAAAAGGGTAGGGGATGTGCATGACAAAGATTTGTTGAATGGAAAACTAAAAATATGTATTAAAGAGCCACAAACAAAATTGAGGCTATCAGCTTGGGCTCATATCTCAGAAAAAAATTAATTAAAAAATTGTGGTAAAATATATGTGTGTGTATATTTATAGTCTGCCATTTCGATTTCAATACTTTTAAAACAACATGAACTTTCTTTCCAATTATACAATTAATACCTGTTCATTATAACAAATACCCTAAAAGACCAGTGAAATAAAAATAATCTCTATCACATGTGAAAAAAAAATGCACAGCAGAGGCATCTGACCTCTAACTCACAAAGTAAATAGACAAAAGAGTCCAAGATGCTTTAATGAAAATTGTTGCACCCAAAACAAGGAGGGAGCAGAAAGAAGCCCAAGTAGGTAAGAATATGCCCCTGAGGCAAGTGAGAGCCACTTAACAGCCATTGGAAACAGACCATCCTCAGACACCCAGGTGACTCAGCAAAATGGCCCACCAAGCAGCACCTTCAATTGAATTTCAGGATTGTTCACAGAGCTACAAGACTGCTGAATTTCCTTCCAGTCCATTGACCTGAATGCATTTCTAAACAGAATCAGATCTACCATAATGTACAATTCCGTATCCTGTATTTTTTCCACTCAATTCATAGTACCAAATATTATTTCCTTTCTTATTAGTCTTCAAAACCATGAGTTTGGTGGCTGTAAAGAATTCTGTTATAAATATACCATAATGAACAACATGTTTTCTCTATTATTACACACATACGTTGTCTTAGATCTCTAGTGCTGCTCTAACACGAATACAAGGTGGTGGCTTTGAAGAACAAAAAATTATTTACTCATAATTCTCAAGGCTGAAAGTCCAATGGTTTGGTCTTGCCTGTTCCTTCCTTAGTTGCTCATGGGATAGTGGCTACAAGCTGGGCTGCTAACCATAGAGTCAGCAGTTTGATACCATCAGCTGCTCCTTGGCAGAAAAACATGCTTTCGACTCTGATCAAAAGAAGGCTTTCTACTCCTGTAGAGAGACAGTCTCTAGAACCCACAGTGGTGGTTTGTGGGGGGGGGGGGGTGAGGGGAGTCCTGCCACGTCCAGCTGCTGAGTCAGCACACACTCCATGGCCTTGAATGTGGGCGTGGTCCTTGTGGGTTCAGGTGTCCCTTGTTTCCCTCAGGACCCTCCCCTGGCACCTGTCTTCCTTCATGTGTGGATGACGCCGCTATGCTTATGTGTAATTGGCTATTTTTATAACTTTGAAGTGATCAGAATTAGAATCCGCCTTACTCGAGTGTGGCTTATGAACATAACAAAAACACTATTTCCGAACAAGAGGATCTCCTGACCTGTATTTATGGAGTCCATGGCAGAAAGCATTGATGAGTCCTGGTAGTATGGGGACTACAAGTTCAGCTGCTGTCCATAAGGTTAGCAGCTTGAAGCCACCGACCCACCTGAGGGAGAAACACAACTCTTTCTACTCCTGTAAAGCGTTACAGTGGAGATGAGCCCCGGTGGCGTAGTGGTTGTGTGTGGGACTGTGGCTCACTGGGTGGGCGGTTCAAACCCAGCAGCAGCTCTCCAGGAGCAAGGCTGGGCCTCCTACTCCCACCAGAGGGCAGTGATGCCGCCCCCCCCCCAAAAAAAAAAGAGTTACAGTCTTGGAAACCCCACAGGGGCAATTCTATCCTGTCCGATAAGGCCCCTGTGAGTCACCATTGACTTGAGGGCAGCAAGGGAAATTTTTTTTCTTGCTTTTGTTTTGGCAGCAGTGGAGGGGCACACGTTATAACATTGCCCCCCTTGACCCTCCAAAATGTATGTTCTTTTTGTGTACAAAACAAACTGATGCTAACACATCATCCCCAAAGTCTTAACGCACACCAGCATGAACTCCAAAATTTCATCTTCTAAACCAAAATATGCAGGAGAACTTGGCTATGTTCTATTCTGAAGCAAAACTCCTTTCCATTTGTGGACCTGTGAAACGTAGAACACAACCTGTTTACAGATTTCCAATAGAACAGACCCAGGTAGATACTCCAAATGGGAAAAACTGCCGGGAGAGAAGGGGTCATGGATGCCACATTAAGTTCAGCAGAGCCAATTTTATTAGCGCTCAAGGTTTGACAATAATTCCGTTTCCCAGGCACATTTGGACAATTGTTCTGCCTTACAGCCTCCGAACACTGGCCACACCCTCTGGATTCATAGCAGAGGTCCCGCAGCCCTAGGCATCTGCTCTGCCTTTCAAGCCCACTGGCAAAGGCAGCCCCACTCCCTTTCTTTGGGTGCCCCCATTCTTCTGGTGGTACCAGCCTGTAGTCCCCGGCAGCTCAATTCAGAAGCCCAACCCCCTCAACTTTAGGCTACAGCCCCATTCTCTGGAACTGTTGGGTGGTGATCCAACTTGATCCAACTAGTAACCAGTAACTACCACTTGAAATTGAGAAATCCCCAGTCCTAACCCCAGGGCTCTTTCTGACAGTCTTCCTGACTTCTGAACTGCTTTAGGATGGTATCTTATTTTTTATGGAGGATAAATATAGTCAACGCCAAGTAGCTCCATGAACCTATTTCTTGCCTGTAGAATTTCAGGAGGCAGAAATGTATGCCATCTCTGTCCTTTCCTATTTAAGGTGACAGGATTTTTGTTGCAGTGACTGTTAGATTCATCCACCAGTCACCGATCTAATCTCTTTTGCAAAGGTCATGTAATCATGTTTTTGGTGACAGTTCCAGAAAACACTTTGTAGTTGATGTCACAGGATTTTCCAAATCTTGAAAATTCAAATTTCACTTTGCACACTTTCTACATCAATATCTCTCCTCCTATATTTTGCTATGTGTGTGGGGGAAATCATGATGACCCTTTAAGATCTTTCTTAGAAATCTCAGCTAAATAGACAAACCCATCATTTACAAGGTTGTTTTGTTGGTGTTGTTAATTAATCATTTCTTTGAGCTCTTACAGATCTTATAATAATACATCAATTGTATCAAGCATATTTGTACATATGCTGCCATCATCATTTTTAAAACCTTTTCTTTCTACTTGAGCCCTTAGTATCAGCTCCCTTTTTTTTCCTCCCTCTTACCCTCGGGAACCCTTTATAATTCATAAATTATTTTCTTATTTTACACCATCCGCTGTCTTCCTTCACCCACGTTTCTGATGTTTGTCCCAGAGGGGTGGGGTGGGGGAAGGTGTTATATGTCTATCCATTCCCCCTTGTCCCCCCACCTTCCCCCTACCTTCATGGTATCACTGCTCTCATTATTGGTCCTGAGGAGTTTATCTGCCCCACTTACAAATTTTACCTCCCACAAAACACTTGACAAGCTGACAAGCGCAGACAAGTGTTTTGCACCATATATAAAAAGGCTATATATATCCTCCTCCAGTGCCTAATAACATGTTTATCATTTGCTTTCAAAACTACATCAGAAGCTCAGTGTCCACATGTCTAGCAACACTCCGTTCATAGCAATAGAAACTTTCCCCACAGCTCTCAATTCTTGCAGCGTCTTCACCAGAATTACCCTGAATATCTGTACACCCACTCCTCGCTTATTCACATAGTGAGGGCCCACGGCCCAGGTCATTATGCAAAGTCACCGTGATGCTGCACTCACAGGATGTGTCACTGGTAGCACCTGTGTCTGTTCCCAAACTGGGCAGCTGCGATGTGCCTGGAAATACACATGGTGGACTCTGCCACCACCACCTCCCACCAATATTTCAGGAGTCAGGGGTGGTGGGAATAGAGGTTAGGTGTGGCTCACTGGCACCCCCATCTAGGCGGAGACCCCCTCACTCATCCTCTTCTACTATCTCCTACTGCCTGCCTTGGGCTTGGGAGAGACCCCTCATTCATCTCCCATTTCTCTGGTCCTGCACTCCCACGTGGCCTTCTTCCAGAATTTTTGCCTCACATCATGACCTCCCCAGCACTTTTGTGTCCTCACCAGACTTCCGGCTACCCACCTGCAACCTTACACGGATCCACCACTGCCGTGAGCCAGACCGAGACATCACAGATGAACAGGAGAAAGCGCCCTCCAACTGGCTTGCTTCTATCCAATATGCATAATTGGGGGTGGCCCATGGAGGCTGCCCAAAGCCGGATCATGATTCCGTGTGGGACCAAGAGCATCAGAACACTGCCTGTGAACATTAGCAAAGTTATCATACATGCTAAGTGGTTGTTAACCAGCTAGTCAATAAGTAAAGAGTAGGTGCAATTTTATCAGTCATCTCTTCAAGGCACTTTATTTAGGCTATTATTATCAAACATATCCAAGTTCCTCCAGTCTCTGCAGATTACTCAGTTCCAAAACTACTGGTCGTTTCAGGTGTTTGTTAGGGCACATCCCACTCCTATAATAAAATTGCCATAGGGGTGTCTAGAGAAACAACCAGTGATTAGCAAGAGAGAGAGAGAGAGAGAGAGAGAGAGAGAGAGAGAGAGAGATTTACTTCAAGGAATTGACTTATGCAATTCTGTGAGACTATCAGATGGGTGCAATGTTTGAAGTCCAATGAAGTCCAAAAGTCCAATGACGGCAAAAGTGCAGAATTAAGTTCTTTCCAAATACCTGCATTCTGGAGGTAGAATGCACACACCTATTGATTGCATTGCATTAGATTAGATTAGCTGTTGATAGGTGCCAGAGTCGCCTGCAACCCATAGCAAGCCTATGCACAACAGAATGAAACACACAACTGTTCCTGTGCCGGAGTCCACGGATGCAGTCACTGTGTCAGGCCATCTCATCGAGGGCCTTGCTCTATTCGCCACCCCTTCACTTGACTAAACGTGATGTCCTTGTTGGAGCAACGAGTCTCTACTGGCAACATACCCAAGGTACGTAAGACAAAGTCTTGCCATCCTTGTCTCTAAGGATCCCTCAGGCCTTACTTCCTCCGAGACAGATTGATGTGTCCTTTTAGCAGTGCGTGGTACTTTCAATATTCTTTCCAGCACCACAGAATTCATCGATTCTACTGTGGCCTGCTTTTTCAATGTCCAGCTTTCACATGTGTAAGAAGCCAGGGAGAACACCACAGCTTAGGTCAGGTGTGCCTTAGTCCTTAAAGAAATATCCTTGCTCTTCAATATTCTAGCGTCCTTGTGCAGCAGATTTATCTAATGCAATATGTCTTTAGATCTCTATAACTCTGCTTTCATGGGCATTGATTGTGGATCCAAGTAAGACACCATCCTTAGTAACTTCAACCCTTTCTGCATGGATCATGATGTTACCTATTGGCCCAGGGGTGAGAATCACATTGAGTTGTAATCCATACTGATGGCTGCCATCCTTGTTTCTTCATTAGCAAGTGCTTCAATTCCTCAGCAATTTTCAGCAAACAAGATTATGTTATCTGCATCCCTCATGTGGTTAATAAGCCTCCCTCCAATCCTCATGCCACACTCTTCTTCATATAATCAAGCTTCTCTGGTGATTTGCTCAGGATATAGATTGAACAAGTATGGCAAGAGAATACAAGTCTCACACACACCTTTCCTGATTTTAAACCATGCCACCTTCCCGTGATCTACTCGCACAACGGCCTCTCGATCCATGTACAATTTCCGAATAAACATAATGAAGTGTTCTGGAAGTCCCATTCTCCTCAAGGTTATCCATGGTATACTGTCCACATAGCTGAATGTCTTTATAGTCAATGAAACACAAGTGAACATCTTTCTGGTATGATCTGCTTTGAGCCAGGATCTATCTAACATCATCAATAATAGTCCTCCTTCCTTGACCGCTTGTGAATCCAGCCTGAACTTCTGGTAGTTCCTTGTCAATGTGCTGCTGTAGATGACTAGGAAAGGTAAAAAAAAAAAAAAAAAAAAAGAAAGAAAGAAAAGAAAACACCAGCTACTGCCTTCGAGTTGATGCTGATTCATAGTGAACAGATGGGACAAGGTAGAACTATCCCTATGAGTTTCTATGACTGTAACTCTTTTTGTTTGTTTGTTTGTTTTTGGGGGGCAGGACATCACTGCCCTCTGGTGGTGGATGTAGGAAGCCCAGCCTTGCTGCTGGATTTGAACCTCCAACCCAGTGGGCCGCAGTCCCACGCACAACCACTACGCCACTGGGGCTCAGCCCGACTGTAACTCTTTTAAAAAATAATTTTACTGGGGACTCACAGCTCTTATAACATTCAATGCATCATTTGTAGCAAGCATATTTGTACACGTTGCCATATTCATTTCCAAATATTTTCTACTTGAGCCCTTGGTATAAGCTCCTTGTTTCCCCTCCCTTTTAAAAATCTTTATGAATCATTTTATTGGGGACTCATACAACTTCCATCATGATCCATACATACATCAATTGTATGCAGGCCACATTTGCACACTTGTTGCCATCATCACTCTCAAAACATCCTCCCTCCACTTAGACCCCCAGTACCAGCTCCCCATATTTCCCTTCCCCCACCACTCCCCCATGAGCCCTTAATAATTTATAAATTGTTATTATATATCGTATACTGTCTAATGTGTCCCTTCACTCACTTCCCTGTTGTCCATGCCCCAGAGAGGAGGTTATATGTAGATTCCTGAAATTGGACTGTAACTCTTTTTTGGAGGGAGGGGGGCATCACTGCCCTCTGGTGGGAGTAGGAGGCCCAGCCTTGCTCCTGGAGAGCTGCTGCTGGATTTGAACCACCAACCCAGTGAGCCGCAGTCCTGCACACAACCACTACGCCACTGGGGCTCAACCTAGACTGTAACTCTTAACAGGAGTAGAAAACTCTGTCTTTATTCCAAGAAGTGGCTGGTGGTTCTGAACTGCTAACCTTGAAGTTAGCAGCCCAATGCATAACCACTATGCCAACATAAAATTTACATTAGACTATATTATAAAACAATAACTAGACTAGTGCTTAGCCAAACAAATAGCAACTAGAGTTTAACCAATTTGACAAATTAAGTTAACCATCACATAAGTTAGTTTAAGTTTTTACTTTTGTAAATAACAGTCTAATAAACATCCTTACAACGGATTATTATCCCAGTCACTGCTATTGAATCAATTCTGGCTCATAATGACCCAGTACGGGAGAGTTGGACTGCTCAGAGGGTTTCCAAAGCTGCAAATACTTACAATAGCAGGCTGCCACGGCTTTCTCCTATAGACGGACTGTGGGGTTTGAACTGCCAACCTTTTGTATCTTAGTTTCTGAACCATCAGGGCTTTTGTCAATTTAGGATTAAAATGAAATTTCATTGCTAGTTAATTTTTCAAATCCTTCGTTAAAGGAACATCATCTTTATTGGCTACCTATACTGCTTTAAAACAAATTGTCTCTTGATCTTTCCCTAGATTTCCACTAGGAAAATTGAAGGTTGTCATTGATTTTGATTGATATTTCTCCAAAGAGGCCTTATGCATTTCTCATTAAGATTCTTCTCAAGTACTTCCGTTTTCTGTTACTGCTATCCTGATGTTATACAATTGCAAATACAATTTTTGCTATGAAATCTAACTATAACAAATACAGTAAAATACAATTAAATTTTAATATATTTCTATATATTCAGTATGAAGCAGTACCAAAAAAACCTGGATCTTTTTTTCAAAATCATGTATTTAAATTTTTTTTACAAAACAACCTTATTACCTTCTAGGTACTCTCCATTACTCTTAATACACTTGTTAAATCTACAGTTTCATTCTTGGAAACATTTTTCAAACTCATCTGTCTCGATGGTTCACATCATCTCCCTTGTCTTTTCTATGTTGTCAAATCACTGCCCTTCCATGTCTCTCTTCATTCATGGAAACAAAAAGAAATTGCACGGAGTGAAGTCAGGCGAGTACGGTGTGTGGGGCAAGAGGGGCATGCTGTTTTTTGACAACTAATGCACTGAGATGCCTATGAGAGCAGGTGCATGTGGTGGCAAAGCCAGTCCCCGTCTGCCACAAATCAGGTCTTTTTTGTGGCACAGTTACACAATCTTTTCAGAACCTCTAAACAGAAAGCTTGATTAACAGTCTGACTGGTGGAACAAACTCCAGATGCACGACAAGTTGACATTTTCATCCATGTGGGAAATTGATGGATGTCCAGGAGGAAGTTTGTCATCAATCAACATTTTACTTTTTTTGAAAGGGGAAAGTCACTCAGACACTTGAGTTTTTCTCATAGCCTTGTCCTTGTAAGCTGTGTTCAATATTGCAACAATTTCTGGGAAATTTTTCCCAAGCAGGAAACAAAATTTCACAGGCACATGCTGTTCTCTTAAATTGACCATCATAAAAATATGAGGTGGTTTTAGCGAAATTGTTTTTATGAAAAAATTTACTGGGACCAGACAGAACCTTCCCAGATGATGCCACTGGGTACATTCACTCAGAGTGAGTTGCTGAATGCGATGCTTGCTTAGCAGGAAAAATACATACTATAAAAGCCTAGCTCAGTTCTAGCTTTTCTTCAGTACCCCCTCATACTTTATTTACACTATTTATGTATATTTTTATATGTGATACAGTTTTTATATATTTATCTGATCCCATCACAGAGAACTATATTTCTGAGAAATCTAGAGAAATTTAAATATAATATTTCAATTTACTTAAATTATCTTCTATTTTCCTTATTTACCTTTGGTCTAACATTGACACCTAAGCATGCTGTACTAGATTGTTAATTAACATAAGCCTTAAGAAAAAAACCTTTTGTCCTTATCAGTTGATATTAGATGTGAATTTTATGTCTTAAATGGATGCATTCCAACTGTGAAATTTACCACTTACTCCATTTTAGATTGGGAATTGTAAATAATGTTGACATTTCCATTTTCCTAGGCATGTAACAACTTCTGATATAACAACTACAACCCTGGAATACTTACTTGCTGTGGTATTTCTGACTAAGACAACAATCTAGGCTCTTATTATTAGGTACTTTAAAACTCTTTCAGCATCTACTCGTTACCCAATTCCAAAGCTGTTTGCACATTTTTGGTATTTGCTTAGAGCAGCAGCCTACTCCTAGTACTAAATTCTGTCTTAGTTATCTGGTGAAGCTATCACAAAATGACGACATGTAGACAGCTTTACCACACACCCTTAATTTCTCAGTCAGAGGCTACCTGGCTACTCTTCAGGCTAGAGTCTGGCCACTTTCATTCTGGTGTTTGTGCCCTGGTCCCCATGTGGAATCTTCAGCTCTTCATGTTCCAAAATCCAATTATTTCTCTTCACCAAGGCTATTGGGCCTCTAGGGAGTGATTCAGTCGGAGCAAACTCACAATAAAACTAATTGAGAATCTGGGATTTTGTTTTTAAATGTAACTTCATGTACAATGATGTCAGCTTGAATATCCCTCAGAGTTACTCAGTGCCTTATTTTACCAGGGGAATAATGTGTGATGAAACAAATTACTACCAAAAAACTGTTAAGGGAGTCTAAGTCAAACTAAGAAGCTGAATAATCTACAGAGAAAATATCTCCAAGCTATGTTACTCTAAAGTCTCCCAATATCCCCATAGCAGATAAGAGTGCTTAGAAAATGTCACATCACTTGCTTTCACAGACCTGTGCCAGGCATGCAAATATGATTCCTTCTTTTCTACCTTCAGTCCACCCGCTACTCCATCTTTCCATTCAGAGAGCATTGCCTGACAGTCATGCTACTGTTTACCTTTGATATATTTTTAGTCTCATTAAAGAGATTTAGAGGCACCTATTCTTTAGCCAGCATTGACTGCAAATATTCTGGAATGAGAACTATGAATTAGTTAATCAGCTCTGTTTCTACAGGGTCACACTTTCCAGCCATATCTCAAATTTAAAAGTATGCTCAATTGGTTACCTGTAATCCCCATGTTAGCCCATCTAAACTGAATAGCTCAAAACAGGGCTGCTCAATAAAGATTTGTCAATGTATAGTGGCTTGCCTTCAGCCCAGGTCTTGCTAAGGCTGGTTGAAGTTTACTGAATGGAGGCAAATGAAAATTTATGTCATAAGAAGAATAAATATATCAGATATTTACATTTAGTAACAATAATCCCTTTACACCTGATCAGTGGGATTTAAAAGAGATTTAAAAGAGATCTGGATACAAGTTCTGGCTTGAGTCTTCAGAACTCCCCGAACCATCCCCCCTTCCCCCCACCAGGTCTCAAAACTGTGAAGGGTACAAAATAGGGACAATGACGAGTGTCTTAGTCCAGATCAACTAGAGGGACAAATCCAGAGACACACATATGTGTGTAAGAGAGAGCTTTATATCTAGAAGTAGTTATGCTGCAATAAAACATCCCAGCCCAGATCAAGTCCATATGTCCGATACCAGTCCCTGAATTCCTCTTGAGACTCAAGCAGAGCATGCAACGATGCTGAACACGGGAAGATTATCAGCCAGTGAGTAGAAAGTCCTGTGGAAGCATCTGCACATGCTCCTCCAGCTCCTGAATGTGTCTCTTCAGCAGGAAAGTCAAGACAGAGTGAGAGTGAGTCTGGGCTCCACTGAGCTATTTATCTCCATTACTCCTCCAAATGAGGTCATCAAGCTGTGACCTGATTGACAGGCTAAACTCCAGCCCTTCGCTCTTAATACCCTCAGGTTGACAGGAGATTATGTAACTACCACAACCAGAAGACCCTTTATGACCTTGGTCTCACTAGGCAGAGGACAACTGTTGTTGCACAGAAATGAGCATTCTTCGTTATCAACATTGCTTGAAATTTTCACATTAATAAACTCATACAATATTACCTGGTTGTTTTTGTCTGCCCTTGTGCTCAAAGCAAGACCCTCTTTTAAAGCATAGTGGTGAAGCCAAAGTACCTACAATGTTTGAAAATTGAGCCCAGGCAGGTGAAAACCTTTGAGGTGCCACATTGACTGTGATGCCCCACTCGCGGCTCAGTTCTCCTTCTGAGAGACCCTGCATGTCAAAGATGCACCATAAGCACAGAGTACCAGCTTGGGGTGGAGGGTGTGAAGTGGCATCATGGAAACAGGTTCTTCTAAATCACCATGGAAGTGAATCCCTAAGGAGAGCCTTCTGTAGACAGGGAGACCAGGCTTCCTGTTTTCAAAGCATCTTTGACTATGATCCAGAGTTAGAAACATTTCAGGTCGTCACCCAGTACACAAACATACTCACACATGCACATTTGCACACACTGGATGAAAAGTTTACCGAAGCTATTTTTTTACATTACTGAGTACAAGAGAGCACATTCTGATCTATTTTGTCTTATTTTATTTAAAAAAAAAGGGGGGGGGGAGAACCTGTGGTTGAAAACCCCAAATTGATTTCCCTACCCATTTGAAAAACACAGCCCAATCCTATGTCCTTATATTACAAATTAAGACATGTAATTTCCCTGAGGCTAGGGAAAAGGAGATGGATGGCTTTCTGTGGGCTCTTCCATGTGTGCACACGTGCGCGTGTACACACACACACACACACACACACAGCCATGACCTCCTGTTCCTCCTCAGCATGGTTTTCCTTCAACACCTTCTAGAGCAAGGGTTCTCAACCTTCCCAATGTCGTGATCCTTTAACACAGTTCCTCATGTGATGGTGACTACCCAGCCATAAAATTATTTTCATGGTTACTTCATAACTGTAATTTTGCTACTGTTGTGAATTGTAGTGTACTTAGCTGATATGCAAGATATATTTTCATTGCTACAAATTGAACATAGTTGAAGCATAGTGATTAATCACAAAAACAGTATGTAACTATATATTGTAAAATATTGATTTCTAATGACAGAAATGAGATTTTGTCTGGAGGCATGGTGCAGCATGGGTAACAATCTTCATGCCAGGTACGCCTATGTGGGCATATCTGCATGTTGGCAGACCCACCTACAGATGGAGAGAGGAGCGGTGTCTGGGTTCCTAAGACCCTCAGAAATATGTATTTTCGGATAGTCTTAGACGACCCCTGTGAAAGGGTCATTCAATCCCCAAAGGAGTTACAACCCAAAAGTTGCGAACCGCTGCTCTGTAACTTTTCCTTTCTTCCAGTACAGAGAAGCACTCGTTCCTGGTTTCCTAGATAACAGTTCTTTTTCAGAGAAAGAGTTAACTGGGCCTTCCCTCCTCTCTGCTCTGACTGATCCCCACCCCCACCCCATTACTGCGGCTGCACAGAGGGGAGTCGCAGGACACTCTTCTCCCAGGGACCTAACATACCAGCAGCTGCGGAAGAAACCATGTTCCCAAGAGGCTCGAGGTGTCTTTTTCTTCTCAAGTCTTATCTTTGTGTATGTTTCTTCTTTGGCTGACAACTGAGATGGATCACCTGAGAGTCTGGCTGCAGGAGAAGATAAGAGATGATTCCTCTTCATGAGGGAAAACAACGTGTGGGAAGAATCCTTCAGGGAATGAATCCATGGCTAGCTCTGATCCATCAAAGACTGGTCGGGGCCCATTTGGCTGCTTTGGGGCCATACCCTCCTTTGCCACTAGTTGTAATGAACTTCAGACAAACAAAAAGAAGCCTCTCCCTGTCCTCCCTCTTCGTCTCCCCTTTCATTCTCAGACGACTCTCACTCCTTCCTCCACTCACTCACCTGGTGGAAGAGCCTTTAAAAGGTCTATCTTTTCCCAGAAATAAACTCCCAATGAGCCGGGCACATTACCTGGCCCTAATGGTGTAAGGGAGTCAGGGGGAACAAATAGAGAAGCAAAATTGAGAATCCTATTTTTTTTTTTTTGCAGTTTGTGTCTCCATGGGTCACACTTTTGATACAGAGTAGGAGGCCATAGAGATGTAAAGAAGAAGACAGAAAAGACAGGTGAGATTGTCCACTAGCTAGACAAAGTTCATGATTGGAAAGGTTATTTTCTTTTCTAGAAAAAGGATGCATCGTCATCATTCTAGGGAGTTGTTGGATGTGGTTTTCTCTAGAGTTCTGCAGTATTTCTGCCTGCTCCTCATTCTCCTCTCCACCTATCCTCCAGAGCCTCAAACAGTAAGATTTAAGACCAAATCCAAATCAGCTTTTCAATTTTTTTTTGGGGGGGGGGGCATCACTGCTCTCCGGTGGTGGGAGTAGGAGGCCCAGCCCCACTGCTGGAATTGAACCTCCGTCCCAGTGGGCCGCAGTCCCGCGCACAACCACTACGCCACCGGGGCTCAGCCCAGCTTTTCAATTTTTATAGATTAAATTGTGTCCGCTCTCTAAAAGTGTGTGTGTGTGTGTGTGTGTGTGTGTGTTCACTCAAATTCTAATCTCTATAATTGTGGCTTTATTCCATTTGGGAATGGATCTTTGGTTGTTGAGATGTTCGTTAGACCACATTAGTGTCGGTCCAACCCTAATCAATGCTGACTTACAAGGAGCAGCCGAGAAGCAGAGTCAAGTAAGGACAAACAGAGGCTGGAGGATGTACATCATGCGGAGGTCACCAAGGAAAGCAGACCCCCGGATACTGAGATAGGAATCTTCCCCTAGAGCCAGTGTTTGGACTTCTAGCCTTTCAAATGGAAAACCCAAATCTCTGCTGCTTAAAACCACTCACTTGGGGCATTTCTGCTTCAGCAGCACTAGGGAACTCAGACACCAGTTAATGTCAAAGAAGGCATTTTATCTGACTTATCTCTCTCTGCCCAGAACTCAGGACAGTTCCTGCCTGGCACATGGTGTCACATATATGCTTCTGGAGTAAAGAAAGATCACACATGGGAACAAGCAGAAGGTTTGCAGAAAATCTGTACAGGCTCAAGATTGCAGACTCTGGGTAAGAATCAATCATGATGAAGTGCAACCAGAATCAAGGAGAACAGAGAACATGCTTTATTTGGTTCCCACAAGGTGAATTTCACCCATTATATCAGGGGTACTTACAAGACAACATATCGCCTTCACATCAGTAAATAATTATGAGTAACTAATTTTTTAAAAAGAGCCTATGGCTGTCCCAAAACAATGCAAAATTATGAAGTTCAGTGAATTGCTTAATTCAGGTCTTCTGGCTACCTTTCATTTTGTGATGTGTTGTAAATCCTCACCTCACTGTCTCTGGTTATGACCCTATGAAGGAGTGTGTTGTTCATTATGTTAACGAGGGAGCATTGGGGTGGAATGTACGTTGAGTCAGAGCCTAATGACAGTTTGTGACTCAACTCACTACCCTTAGTGTCATCCTTGAGGGAATTGCTTCACATCCAATATCTTGAAATTTTGGGGCAGAGCCCTCTTACTAGCTCTGGGTCGACATCTGGCTCCTCTTCGCCTGACCTCCAGTTCCAGAACTAGCCAGCAACCCATTGCTGGATTTTGTTTGTCAGTTCCCACAGCCTTGTGAGTCTGGGGGGCCTAGCCTGGGTTTGTCAACCCCTGAAGTCATGTAAGCCGGGAGAGGCCTCCAGATTAGCACTTTACCCAAGGATGCGGGAGCTACCAGCCTCCACAACTTCGTGCACCACTTCCCTGACATCCTATGAAAGCCGCCTGTCACCTGACCTTACCTACCAGCTCCCACAGCCTCTGAGTCAGGTGTTTGCTGACCAGCGGATGGTCAGCCGCTGCCACCATGCAAAGGAGAACCCTCCAGCTTGACATCTGGCCCATGAATTTGAGAGGATCCAGCCTCCGCAACCACACAAGCCATTTCCCTAGTGATGTGTGCATCTGGTGAGGCCTCGCTGCTAACTCTAGCAACCGAAGACAGGAGAGGACAGAGGGGGAGGAGAATGTTGATGCTGGTGGTGGTGGCATGGCACAGCTGTGTGGAAAAGTTGGACATTTCAGCTCAAGGTGATGCTGAGTCTCTTAAAAGATATCTTGAATAGGAGTATCCATTATGTTCTCTGATACGATCCCCACCAGCCACAGGTAGCTGTGGAGATTTAAAGCCATTAAAGTTTTGGTTTTGGTTTTGGTTTTGTGGCATCACTGCCCTGGTGGGAGTAGGAAGCCCAGCCTTGCTCCTGGAGAGCTGCTGTTGGGTTTGAACCGTCAACCCTGTGGGCTGCGGTCCCACACACAACCACTGCGCCACTGGGGCTCAGCCACCATTAAAGGTAAATAAAATCTAAATTCAGTTTCTCGTTCTTACTAACTCTATGTTAAGTAGCCAATAACGACATGCTGTATATCTAACATCTACTGCATTAGACAGCACATGTTTAGACTGCTAGGTCATTGTAGTAGGTTTTCATGGTCAGCATTGATTTAATGAACAAGGTAATAGTTCCACCCCCTTACTCTGGTGTGGAATAGACAGGAATCAAATCCATTACCCTTCTGAAGAGCAGCCAATGTCATCAGAACAAGGCTAACCATGAAGGAAAGCCATCAATTGCTCATATCCAAGTTCAAGTTGGCGATGAAGAAGATCAAAGTAAGTCTCTGAGGGTAAGGGGAAGGTGAACGGCAGAAAGGGGAAACTGATTGCAATAATCAACGCTCAACGCCCCCTCCCTCAGGGAGGCAAACAACAGAAACGTGGCTGAAAGGAGACAGCAGACAGTGTAAAATATGAAAATAAAAATAACATATTATCAAGGGTTTGCGAGGGTGGGAGGGTGGGCGGGGAGGGAGGGGAAACAAGAGAAGCTGATTACCAAGGACTCAAATAGACAGAAAATGTTTGGGAAATGCTGATGCCAACATATGTACAAATGTGCTTGTTACACTCAGTGTATGGATTGTTCTAAGAGCTGTAAGAGCACCCAATAAAATGATTTATTAAAATCATAAAATAAAACCGCAAAAATAAATTAATAAAAAATAAAGTCAGTCCCTGAGAGCCAACATTTGACCTTAAACATTGACACCCTATGGGGCTCACAGTCACCAGGTTGGCCATTCAAGATTACAGGAGAAAGCAGGAAGACTGTGAGGCTTTCTTCTCCTGTAAGGGCGGACAGCTTCAGGAAGCCGGAGGAGTGATTTTACTCTGTCCTATAGGGCTGCTCTGAGTGAGCAGTGACCCTATGACAGTGAGTTTGGTTGAGAGTTTTGTCAACATAGAAAACATCTCAATACTAAATTTGAGAAATTAAAAAAAAATAGATTTCACGCACAGAACGTCAATGAATTAGACCAGACAAGTTGTGGGATGACATCATCTACAAAGAAAGCAAAGATCATTTGAAAAGCAGGGAAGAAATAAAAGGCCAAAATGGATGTCAGAAGAAACTCTGAAACTTGCTCTTGAATATAGAATGACTAAAGTAATTTGGAAAAATGATTAAGCAAAAGAGCTGATGAGAAAATGTCAAAAGGCAATTGGAGAAGATAAAGTAAGGTATTATAATGAAACATGCAAAGGCCTGAAGTTAGAAAGTCAAAAGGGTAGAATATATTGATATTTATCAAAATGAAAGAATTGAAGGGGAGAAAAATCAAGCTTTGACTTACAATATTGAAGGAGTCTGTGGACAAAATACTGATGAAATGATGGAAGAAGTCAGACACAGGCTGGAGATGCTTCTATAAGATCAATCATGATGGCTGCCCAAGGAAAACTCCAAGTCCAGTTCAAACTTGTACTGGTCGGTGATGGTGGTGCTGGAAAAATTATATTTGTGAAATGTATCTGACTGGTGAATTTGAGAAGTATATAGCCACCCTAGACCTTGAGGTCCATCTTCTTGGGTTCCATACCAACAGAGGACCTATTAAATTCAACACGTGGGATACAGCTGGTCAAGAGAAATGTGCAGGACAGAGAGATGGCTATTATATTCAAACCCATTGGGCCATTGCAATGTTTGAGGCAATCTCAAGGGCTGCTTACAAGAATGTGCCTAACTGGTTTAGGGATCTGGTTCGAAGATGTGAAAACATACCCATCATGCTGTGTGGCAACAAAGTGGACATTAAGGACAGGAAACTTAAAGCAAAATCTATCGTCTTCCACCAAAAGAAGAACCTTCAATATGATGACATTTCTGCTCAAAGCAACTACAACTTGGGGAAAGTAATTGGACATCCTAACGGAGTTTGTTACCGTGTCTATTCTTGCCCCACCAGAGGTTGTTAGGGATCCCGCTGTGGCAGCACACGATGAACATGATTTAGAGGTTGCACAGATAGTTGCTTTCCCGGCTGAGGATGATGACCTGTGAGAGAACGAAGCTGGAGGCCAGCATCGCAAGTCTAGTTTTATTAGGCACCGTCTTGAGATGTCAGTATTGCAGTGTGTTTGCCGGTCTTGCTACAGAGCTAAACAGAATGTGCTAATTTGGGGATGCTGACGGAGATGCATAGGCTTCCGAAGGAGTGTGGCAGTTAAGACTTTCTTCTTTATTATTTTTTTGAACCTCCATAACTAGCTGTTTTGGAATGCATTTGTTTTCTTGCTTGAAATTCAAATACAAAACGACTACAGTCACATCACAATATTCAGTGGTGGCATCTTATTTGTTAACTGTCATTCCTACTTCTTTTTGTTTAGAACCAGAATAAAGTTGTATTTCAGAAATCATGTCTCTGTTTGTACCAAAAAGAATTAGTCAACATGCAACCAAATCAGAATATAGAATATGATCAAGAATGATGGTATTAAAGGAAGACATTCAATCCGCACTTACAGTATTGGCAAAAAAAATAAGGCTCCGGGAATAATAGAATATCAACGGAGATGTTTCAATAAATCTATACAATGTCAGAAGTGCTCACACAGGGGGAGCAGGGAGGAGGGAGAAAAAATGGGGAGCTAATACCAAGGGCTTCAATAGAAAGCAAATGTTTTGAGAATGTCAAGGGCAACAAATGTACAAATGTGCTTGACATACAATAGGTGGATGGATGGATTGTGATAAGAGTTGTATGAGCCCCAGAGAAAATGAGTTTTTAAAAAAGAAAGAAAGAAAGGACAGCAATTGGATGAAACAGAAGAGATGGAGAAAGAACAAGGGAGGTGCTATTAGCCATCCAAAGAGATGGGTTTGAAAAGTGTTTCCAGGGTATTTGACAAATCTATTAAGTGTAATAAAAAGTACTTTGAAATTATAAGATTGTTTTGGGGGAAAATTTAAATACATAGCATTGAAAAAATCCAGGTTGTTTGTTTTAGGTATCCTCTCGTACCATCAGTCTATAAAGGGGAGAAGAGAAATCATGGACCTAGCTGAGCCCTGGTGGTGCAGTGGTTGTGTGTGGGATTGCGGCCCACAGGGTTGACTGGTTAAATCCAGCAGCAGCTCTCCAGGAGCAAGGCTGGGCTTCCTACTCCCACCAGGGCAGTGATGCAGGAAAAAAAAAGGAATCATGGAGCTAGTGAAAGGTAAACTCCTGGAGATTTTAATTAGTCATTTAAACTGTTGAATATAAAGCTGTTGATCTGAAATGTAATTTACAATTAGATTTTTATAATAAAAGTATACTGAACTGCAGTAATGACATATAAAAAATCCATTATATAGCACTATCAGATGAATTAATGAAAGACATCCTCTTGGTATTATTTTCAATGTTTGTTTTATGATGATCTATAATAGAATATGTCCCCTTTCTTCTTGATCTGTCACTAACCTTTAGGTAGATTTAAATGTATCATTCTTTAATGATATTTTCCCCCTGGTCCCTCAAAATTCACAAAATAAACATTTTATTGAGAAAAAAAAAGGTGCTCACTCCCGTATACCAAGAAATTAGAATGGTAGCTCTCAGGCCAACTTACTGGAGAAACCCATTTTTGCGCCCATTCCAATGAAAGGTGACCCGACAGAATTGAGAAATTAATGAACAATATCATAATATCATTTGCAAACAAAATTTTGCAGAAGACAATTTAAAAACAGTGGTAGCAGTACATCAATAGGGAAATGCCAGAAATTCAAGCTGGATTTAGAAAGAAACATGAAATGAAGGCTATCATTATTGATGTCAAAAAAAATTCCTGACTGAAAACAAAGAATACCAGAAAGCTATGTGCTTGTATTTTGTTAGCTTGGCAAAACATTTGATTGTGTGGATTGTAAGAAGGTATTGATAAGACTGCAAAGAATGAATTTCAGAGCACTTTGTTGTGTTCATGTGGAATCTGTACATAGATCATTAAGTAGTTGTTCAAACAGAATCAGAAAAGATATGTGTCAGGGTTGTATATCATTTCATCATATTTATTCCATCTGTATGTTAAGAAAATAATCTGAGAAGGTGGGCTATATGAAGAAGAATGCAGTGTCAAGATTGGAGACTCATTAAATCTATAATATACAACCAACATAGCCTTCCTTAGTGAAAATGACGAGAACTTGAAGCATTTACCAATGAAAACAAATGACTGTATAGTCTTCAGTATGGATTATACCCTAATTTAAAGAAAATAAAAATCCAATCAACTGGGCTAATAAGTAATACATTGAAAAAGAGAGAAAATATTGAAATCAAGGTATCCTTTTACTTAGATCTATAACCAAAACTTATGAAAATAGCAGTCAAAAAATCAAACAACTTATGAAAGGTCTCTTTAAAATATTAAGGAGCAAAGATGATACCTTGAGAACTACTGTGTGCCTCACCCCAGACACACAGTTACCCCATGTGCATGTGAAAATCCATAGAAGAGTCAATGCATTAATACCATTAAATTATGGTATTAGTTAAGAATATAAAAATCACAGTGTGTCCAAAAAGCAAAACAAATCTGTTTTGAAGTAAGTATAGTCAAAATGATGAAACTTTGTCTCATGTAAGCATATGAACTATTGAATTCAAAATTGATGACCTGGAATGTAAACCCCCACCTAATTCACAGTTTTTAAATTGTTTTAAAAATAAAATGGTTGGGCTGAGCCCCGGTGGCGTAGTGGTTGTGCGCGGGACTGCGGCCCACTGGGACGGAAGTTCAATTCCAGCAGTGGGGCTGGGCCTCCTACTCCTACCACCGGAGAGCAGTGATGCCCCCCCCCCCAAAAAAAAATAAATAATAAATAAATAAAATGGCACACTTATGAAAATATCTCACAGAGAAAGAGTACTGTTGACAAAAAAAATGTGCATGCTCTTTGTGTAAAAAAATAAGTAATATTATTTCACATGACTAAGGGAGAGCATTAAAACCATGGATCAGAGTTAGAAAAGAAAACATTTCTAGCTCAAATAAAGGAAGGAATTTCCAACCACAGCTCTTCAGAAGCAAAGCAAATTGCCTGAAATGAGACTGAATTCACACCCTGAAGGTATGAAAGCAATACTGGGTCTGTGGTCTGAATAGGTTCTTAGTGCTATCACATTTTGAGTACACATGCGCACACACACTTATGAAAAGAGGTGAGATATTCAGCATGTTCGTGAGGGAGAGTGAATTCAAACTGGAGTTGGTGGTGGGACTAGATGATCTTTGAAACCTCCTCAAGCTCTGGTAATCTTACTCCTGTGATGGTATTCAGTCCCTGATGGTGAAATATTCTAGAAATATATGAATGAAAATAGGCAACATATCTAGACTATTTTGAGGAAGACTGAGTGGAATTTTAAGAATACAGTAGGGCCAGAGGGAATTCCAGAGAAGAGGAAATCAGGGAAGGGGAAGAAAATAAGTTACTAATCAAACTAAAGGGAGAAAGGACAGAAAAATCAAGACTGCGCAGGACTAAACAAGAGATATTGAGCAAAAGAAAGACAATGAAGACGGGATGGGAAAAAAGAACAGGACATGTGGGTGACTGGAGATAAAAGGCATAAATAGTAGCTTCAGTTCAGTTCTCCCTGACTTGGGGGCATCACTGCTCTCTGGTGGTGGGAGTAGGAGGCCCAGCCTTGTTTCTGGATTTGAACCTCCAACCCAGTGGGCCGCAGTCCCACGCACCAACACTATGCCACCGGGGCTCAGACCCAACTAGTACCCTTTTTATGACTGCTCAATAAGAGTGGGAAAAATATAAATGGGATATATAACCGACAGCTGACAAAGGGGGAGACAAAGCAGATGAATAATATAAACCAAAAACATTAAAAAGTTTTTGACATTTTCTTAGGGTAGGTTTTCTAGAGAAGTTAAACAAGTGAATGATACATATTTCACATGCATACCTACAGAGAAAACTTTATGTCAAAGAAATGGATACCACAATTGGAGAAGCAGCCAAGTTCCAAATTCGTGAGTCAGGTATCAAACTGGAGACTTCTCCTGACTCTTATACTTGCAGGGACTGGTGAACTCAAGATCAGCGTGTCAGATGAGAGACTTCTGGCTGCAGAAACAAGTGAATCCAAGGTTGGCGTGTCAGAGGAGAAGCTGCTAATGACTCCCCAGATCACCACACAGCCTGGCAGGCAGCAGGTTCAAATGAAAAGAATCAGCAGTCAGATGATGTGGCAGGTCCAGGATCCAGACCTCGAGAAAAGCGAGCAAACATTTCCACAGTGGCCGCTCATACTGACATCAAGCCACATCCCCGAGGAAACGTCCTTTCAATCGATTGATTGTTCATAAGATATCTCTTTATGGACCTGATTGCATTATATTATATTTCATTAGGGGAGGGGGGGTAATTACTAGGTCTGAACTGATAAATCACTGAGCGTCTTCAGCCATTAAATTGACATAAAACCTTAACTACCGCAGACATACCAAAACAGATTATAGGTAAAGGCAATTACAGACTCACAATATCTGATATCGCAATGAATTACACAATAGACTGCTAACCATAAGGGAGCAGTTTGGACACACCAGTCACTCCTCAGGCGAAAGATGAAGCAGTCCACTCTGCTCCCTTAAAGATTTATACCCTGGGAAACCCTTGGGTTTCTGCTTAGTCCTGTAGGGTCCCTAGAAATCTTGGAATCTACTCAAAGGCAGTGGTTTGGGTTGGTTCTCTAGCTCTTCAATTGTTATGACTGTTAGGTGTGGACCAGCCAGGTTTCCAAGAATGTTTTCACAGATTTGACAAATATACTAAGTGAATGGAGACAAATATATTAAGTGAAATAAGGTTGTTTTATGAGAAAAAATTAAATACCTAGCTCCAGAAAAAACTGTTTTTTTGGGGGGTGGGTGGGAGATCCCCTCTTAGACATCCATTAACTACCTATCAGAAGAATGGTTAAAAATATGATGCAAAACTATTAAAAACAAGATGCCACTGACCCTGTATTTATAAGCCATGTGATCTGAGGGTACACAATATGATTTTTTAAAATGAGATAAACCAAGAATCAGGGGGCCTGATTTTAGCCCTATCCCTGTCACTATGTAACTGTATGGTTGCGATCTAGTCACTCCCTACTCTCTAGAATTTCCCCACGTGTGAAATAAACACCAACATTCCCTGACAGAAGGAACCCTGGTGGTATAATGCTTATGCACTGAACTGCTTAGCGGAAGGGTCAGCAGTTCCAAACCACCTCCAACTCCTCAGGAGAAAGCCGGAGTTCTCTATTTCTGTAAAGACTTCCAGTCTCCTCAGAGACCCACAGGAGCAGTTTTATTTGGTCCTACGGGGTCACTCACTATAAGTCAGGATCAATGACTAAGTGGACTATTGGCTATGAAGCTCATCAGGCAATGAGATTGGTTTTTTGTTGATTCTATGCTGGAGAATTACAATTCGATTGACCCGCTCATTCTTCCTTGCATTAGAAGATAGCCAGAAGCTCCGCTAGAAGCTAGCAGCTCTTTTGATGTAGCTATGAAGCTGATATTTCTGTAATTAGCTAAATGGCCCAGGCTTCCAGACCTTGGAATACTTTATGCCCACGCCTTTAGTCTCTGTTGCAGAATCAGTTTTCACTTTATACACGTAAGTCAAGTCTCTTAAGGAGCTCGATTGCAGTGCTGTTAAATATATTGCTGTGAAGTGTTCAGTCTGTTCTGACTCAGCGGCCCTATGTACCATAAAACACTACACAACCTGGACCCTTCTGCTTTCTGATTGTGTGGAAGCCCATTGTTGCAGGCTCCGTATCACCCTGACTCACCTGAGTCATCCTCTTTTTTGCCACAGCTCCACTTTACCAGGGAGACCTCCTGGTGTAGTGGTGACGCATTGGGCTGTAATCCATAAGGTTGGCTGTTCAAAGTCACCAGCCGCTGCTTGCGAGAAATCTGGGGCTTTCTACTCCTGTAAGTCAATATAGCATTAGAACCTCCCAGAAACAGTCTTCCCTGTCCTGAAGGGTTGCTGAGTCAGCATAGACTCCATGGCAGTGAGTTTGCTTCTTTTGCTGGTACTTTACCAAGCACGCTGCCCTTCTCTCATGGACCGGTCCCTCCTAATAACATGCCTACAGCACGTAACACAAAGCAGCCCCCTCCCTGCTTCAAAGGAGCATTCTGGTTGTGCTAGTTCCAAGACAGATTTTTTTTTTGTTTTTCTGGGAGTCCGTGGGACCTTCAATCTTCTTCACCAATTCCATAATTCAAATGTACCAGTCGTGGCCCTTTTCTTTACCCACTGGCCAGCTTTCACAAGTATGTGCAGTGATTGAAAAGGCCATGGTATTTTTTGTTGTTGTTAAAAACCCATGAACTCAGCTGAGCCCTGCTGGCGCAGCGGTTGTGTGCGGGACTGCGGCCCACAGGGTTAGCAGTTCAAATCCAGCAACAGCTCTCCAGGAGCAAGGCTGGGCTTCCTTCTCCCACCAGGGCAGCGATGTGGAAACAAAAACAACAACTATGATATCAATTTGTATGCAACAGTCCAAACTTGTGTTTTCACCTGTCTGAGACTATGACATTTATATACATCCACTTATTCAGCAAACATTCGCGAGTACCTACCATAAGCAAATCACCGTACTATACTAGTTTCATATGACACATATACTAGTGTCATAAAGATTAAACACATCCCCACCTGACCCAGCAAGTGGCTCAACTTTTCAGTCGATCACAACCAGACCTACGAAGTGAACCCTCACACCAGGGAGGCACATGTTCAGTGGAACAATAAATCAGAAGAGGTCAAACAGTCAGTATTTGCCTAGGATGAGAGCTCAGAATGCAAACAGGGAGAAGGAAGCGGAGCGAAGGACACGGAGAGAGCACTGTGAGACGCGGCAGCGACGGTATCCACCCACAGTTCCATCTGATCTGGCACAAAAGGAGGGATATGGGTTTGGTGGACAAACAGGCCTTGCCAAGTTTCTATCTGTTATACATTTATACACAGATGGCCACTCCATAGTATTAAAAACTCGAGGAAGTTCATTTGGTCCCCTTCTTGTCAATCTCTCAAAACGTGCACATCTTTATCAAATTAATTTCCAAATTTCATTCACCCACCATTGCCATGGTAGTTTTCTGAAGGTCGGCAGGCAAGCACCAGTGCAAGGTTATAATTTAACCAGTCATTTCCATTTGAGATGATCACATTCCGGCACAGAAAAGGAAATGTTCTTTCAACCGTTTTACAGTTTTCTTCCTTGAGGGTATTTGAAGGGATTTGTCAACTAAGAAGCAATGATGCACTGTTCTAGCTCTGGCAACTCTCCTTTGCAAAGGAGTAGGCAGCTAACTCACAAAGAAAGTGCATCCGGGACTACTGCTGAGCTGTTTCACACCCACGCCGTGAGGTGAAGTCATGGGAGGTCATGTGGCTTCCCTCAGTTCAACATTTAGAACATCCCGTTCTGGTCTCTGGAATAACCCAGGAGACCTCTCTGGTGCTTTACGGAACCACACAGGCGTCTGCCCGCCAGCGTGTCAGTTCTCACAAGGCAGTTCTTTTGTGGCTGTTATTTGCGACTCCTGCTTCATTCCTTTTTGGAGCGCCCTCTTGCATGCCAGCCACTTCATTAGGCGTTGGATAACCAACACACTGACGTGGTGTGCTATTTACAAACCACTTTGCCAAACACGGGTATCATGTGACCGTGTAATGTGAGCTACTCAAAGTTATCTGGAGCTGGGTTTGGGACCTGTTCAATGCCTGTTTGTAAAGGGATGGATGGGTGAGTGTTAAACCTCACACCCCTCACTTGTGTGTGTTGTTCTTCATAGAATTGTCAAACATTTGCTCTTTTCTTCCAGCTCTTTTTCCCATGACAAAACTATCTGGTTCCTCTCACTTTTCTCTCCTCTGTAGAACAACCTTCTTGTCGACACCCACAGGCACCAATTCTGATTCCCCACAAGTCCCTAAACCTTTTTTCTTTCATTCCTTTGCTCCTTCGCCGAGTCCCTGCCGTTAGATGCCAACCAACCACTGGGGAAAGCGTGGCTGATAGACCCTGATGCAAATGTGTGAAATAGCTTTAATTGAGTTAAAAACAAAAACAAACAAACACGCTCGGCCTGGAAACTTCATTCTCTCTTCCCGGTCTCCATCATGGCGCAGGATGCAGGTGAACAAGCGAGCCGGACGCGGGCGCTCCGTATCCACAGGCTGGGCCTGGGCATCTGCGTGGGCGAGAATGGCGACGGAGACGGAGCAGCTCACCGGCCAGACCCAGCCATCCCCAAGGCTAGATGCGCCCAAGGCTAGGTCCTTTGGCATTAGGAGAAAAAAACAATTGCCGTCCACTGCACAGTCGGTGGGCCAAGGCAGCGGAAATCTTGGAGAAAGGTCTAAAGGTGTGGGTGTGCGCGTTATGGGAAAATAACTTCTCTGATACTAGATACTTTGGATTTGGGATCCAGGAACATATCGGCCAGGGGATCAAAGATGACCCCATCTAACTTCATATTGAACTATGTATGATGAGAAGCGATGTACGAGCACCCAATAAAATGATTTTTAAAAATTTTTTAAATATGACCCCAGCATTGGTATCCATGCCAGGCCTTCTCTGAGGTGCTGGGGAGACCCGGCTTCAGCATCGCCAGCAAGAAGCGCAGAACAGGCTGCATCGGGGCCAAACACAGGATGAGCAGAGAGGAGGCCAGGGGCTGATTCCAGCAGAAGTATGATAAGGTCATCCTTCCTAGCAAATTCCTGTTCCCAAAAGATTAATAAAAAGGTGACAGTAAGGGGCTGAGCCCCGGTGGCGTAGTGGTTGTGCGCGGGACAGCGGCCCACTGGGACAGAGGTTCAATTCCAGCAGGGCTGGGCTCCTACTCCCACCACCGAAGAGCAGTGATGCCAAAAAAAAAAAAAAAAAGTGACAGTAAGAAAAACAAAACAAAACAATCCTGTTCAAAGAGGTGTTCATTGTTCATTAGAACTCAGAAAGCACAATTCGAGAAAATGTAGAAGACAGCAGTGGAAAGCAGAGGCGGGCTGTGTGTGTTTTAGTTGACTTAGCCAGACTTAGGAAATAGACAGTGCGATGGTTCAGGTTGACCTCGGTGTGGCCCCATCAGGATTCTCGCTGTCCTCCACTTGGTGACTGGTGTAATTGTCCTACATGCTGTACGTGTTACTTAATCTCTGCCGGTGGTTAACAGCCCTGGTGGCGGAGTGGTTACAAGTTGGGCTCGTCAGTAGTTCAAAACCACCAGCCTCTCTCTGGGAGAAAGATGAGCTTTGTACTCCCCTAAATAGTTTAGTCTTGGACCCTCCCGGGAGTAGTTCTACCCTGCCCAATACGGTCACTATGATTTAGCAATGACTTGATGGCCGGGAGTTTGGGGGGTGTTTTTGGTTTAGCCAGTGGTAAATGAGTCAGGATTTGGGGATGTTAAAGAGAACTAAATTGTGTTTTTTTGTGTTACTAAGGAACGATTAAGATGATATGCATCACTTGCATATCATCTGGTCAGCCCTGGTCTTCTGCATTCAGTATAGGCTTACCTCATGCTATTGATCTGTGTTACTCTGTGGCGACTTCCAGATAATGCCCTTTAAAGAAAAAAAATTTTTTTTGTTTTGTTTTTTGCTTTTGGGGCATCACTGCCTTCTGGTGGTGGGAGCAGGAGGCCCAGCCTTTGCTCCTGTGGAACCGCTGCTGGAATTGAACCTCCATCCCAGTGGGCCGCAGTCCTGCACACAACCTCTACACCACCGGGGCCCAGCCCCTATGCACTTTTTATAACCTGAAGGTTTGTCACAGCACTGTGTCCAACAAGCCCAACAGCACCATTTATCCAGCAGCATATGCTCATTTGGGGCATCTCTGACACATTTTGGTAATTCCTGAACTATTTCCAACTTTTCCATAATGCTACCACACACTTCATAGATGACAGTGTAGTATAATCGTAACTGTAATATGCACTGAAAAAATCAGACTTACTTTTCTGTTGCATTCACTTTATCGCAGTGACCTAGAACTTAAGGCATGCCTGCATGAGAGAGAGGAGAGAGAGAGAAAGTACATACACATTTCTTTTGGCAAACCTTGCTTACTCACTCTGGAGACTGGATAATAGACCCTGCATCCTGTTTTTGATCCTCTGATTTCTGGCTCTTAGAATACGTCAGCTGCAGTAGCTATATGAGTCAGGGATACGTCCAGCCTGACTCCTGAACCAGACTTGGAGCTCATCAGTCTCTCTAACCATGTAAACAACTTCCTTGAGATAGATAACTATATATGCATAAATATAGCTCTTTCAAAAATTTAAGGGAATATATATATATATATATATATATATTGTCTCTTTGAGTTAGAGTCAACTCAATGGCACTGACATATCTATCTATCTGTCTGTCTATCCACACACCTATGAGCCGTGGTTGAACAGTGGTTCCACGTTGGGCTGCCCAATACAAAGTTAGCAATTCAAAACCACCAGCCATTCTTTCGGGAGAAAGATAAGGCTTTCTAACCCCATAAAGAGTTTTAGACTCAAAAGGACAGAGAGACAGTTCTACCCTGTCCTCCATAGGGTCATCATGTCAGATTGACTCTACCACAGTGATATATGAGTGCATATATGTATACATATTTGTATGTATACATGTATGTGTATGTATATATATGTATATATACACATATACAACTGGTTCTATTTCTCTAGAGAATACAGTCTTAAGACAGATAACATCTCAGATTGCTAAGAATGTTTCAGCCAGCTACCTACTATCCTCACAAACAGACGGACTTCTGTGTTGTTTTGGTTTTTAAAAAAATTTATTTTTCTTAAGGGTAGTCAATAACTTCCAGATGACTCTAAAGCTTAAATCTTTTCAGATCATCACTCATAAGACAATTCAGAGAACAGATAAGACTTTTAAAAAGAACTTACACCTGCCTTCCTTGCCTAAAGAGTGATGGCTCAGTCCCTCCATGCCCTCCTCGAGCGACGTACTTACTGAGCTTCTGCTTGACAGGCTGAGACGCACCAATCACTGTGAGAATGGGGCCATGATTTGTTGTGTTGTATGAAGAGTCACTACGGATCAGAAGCTACTCAATAACGCCTCCCAACAACTTGTCAGGTACTCTTGGGGATGTTGGTGGTGGGTACCTTTGAGTCAATGCAACTCATAGTGACTCTGTGTGGAAGAAGAGAACTGTCCCATTTGGGGGGGGGGGTGTAGCTTTCTGGACTGTAATCTCTACAGGGCAGACTGCCAGACCTTTCTCTCACAGAGTGCTGAGTAAGTTCCGACTGCC
The DNA here is from genome assembly GCA_004026705.1 of Nesogale talazaci. Classification (NCBI taxonomy): domain Eukaryota; kingdom Metazoa; phylum Chordata; class Mammalia; order Afrosoricida; family Tenrecidae; genus Nesogale; species Nesogale talazaci. The sequence continues at coordinate 270,854 of PVJH01000011.1, read as the reverse complement.
AGTCTTTGGGTTAACTGTTGTGCCATTACAGCTCCTTCTCTGTTTTTGCTATTGTTATTGCTATTGTTGCTGCTGCTGCTGCTGCTGCTGTGAGGTGCCCTTGAGTCAGTCCCCATGCATCGTGACCCTACGTCCCACTGAACAAATGAAGGCCTGCTGCTGCACCATCCTCACAATGGTTCTTATATTTGAGCCCATTGTCGTAGCCACATGATAATCCACGTCATGGAGGCTCTTTCTCTTTTTCATGGCCCCTGGGGTAGTTCCATAACCTACTATCAACTTGGGGAAAGGGTAGAATCTAGCCTGTCAGTCAGCTTATAGCCAGTGAAACCTCTGTATGGGCATGGCCTTCTCCTGAGGATTCTAGAAAATCCCGTCTTCCTCCCTGGAGGCGGGACACACTTTTCCCTGCAAGACATTCCTGTTGACAAGCCAAGTGGAGTTACACTGATGGAGCCAGAGCCCTAGAGCTGGAGGAGCCACGAGGAGACCCACCCCAGCGCTGAGATGTTTCCACCATCACTGGATCCACAAGGCCTGTGATCTTCCTGCAATCGGTGCCATTGCATGTGTTGCATGAGTCTGAGGAGGAGTTGAAAGACTGGGCCTGCGTTGTTTTCTTAATATTCAGTTATACTTTATATAAAGCTCTTTCTTATTTACATATGAGAGTCTATGAATTTGTTTCTCTAGTCAACCCAGACTAGCACACCCCTCTACTTCACCAAGGGTGAAGTTCTTCTCCAGGGACTGGTCTCTCCTGACAGCATGTCCAAAGTATGTGAGCTGAAGTCTCCCCATCCTTTTCTGAGGACCATTCTGGGTGTACTTCTTCCAAAATAGATTTACTTGTTCTTTTGGCAGTCCATCTTATTTTCATGGGGATAGAGTGATTCAAAAAATTTTAAAGAGTATAAAGACTCTTCTGGATAGATACTATATAACTTGAGTAAAAACTGACCCAAATATCAGTCGAGGCACCGAATTTTACCACAAAGACTGCATTTAAAATGTGCTGGAGAACTCGACTTGTGCATGAATATATACGGTACTTAGAACGAGTGTCTTGAGGAGCCCCGAAGGACAAGAGGACTGGAGGTGAGAAACAGGCAAGGAGAGGACCCTGGTGGAGGGAACAGCACTGTGTGGGAAACCCTGCACGTCCGGGACAGACTCAACATCTGCTGGACTCTCCCCCAAAGAGAGAGCTCACTCTTCACCCATTCTCCTTGTGAATCTCTTTTCCTCTGTAACTAGAAATCTTTCTCCCCCAAACTCTGACTACAAGTCTATCCCTTCAGTCACCTGAGAAAATCCCAATCCCTCACCCATCCAACAGTTCTTCGATCTCTGCAGAGCAGCTTCTCATCCTCACCGAGGCGGCCTCTTCTGGAGACCAATCCTCTCTAGTCTCTCTCATCCCCCAATGAAGCCTCTCAGCTGGGTGCTCACCCTCCTGGACTAAGGCCCGAGGGCTGGCTGACCACACCAGGGCACAACCAGCCCTTGCTCTCTAGGCAGAACTCTAGGACCTTCTTGGGGATGGGCACATTCTCTCTCTGTGCTGTCCGGACCACCGGTCACTCATCACATGCAGCTGGTGGATACTTGAACTATCTCCCAATAGAATGAAAGGCCGAGTGGATTTTACTTTGTACATTTAATTTTTTTTTAACTTTAACTTCTGAGTGTAATGAAGAACTGCTGAGTTGATTCTGACTCCCGATGACCTAGTTCAACCCCAGGAGAGTAGACCTGCCCCATTAGGCTTTCTTGGTTGTGAGCTGTGTGTAAGTTGCTGGTCAGGCTTTCCTCTGCATTGCAGTGAGCTGGGTCCAAACCAGCACAGACCTGGAAGGAGAGCTGAAGGAGGAGGGGACGATGGGTTCCGCTGTGTGTTCCTATTGTGACAGAGGATGACCACACGATCCCCAAACCCAGCATCTGCTTGGTCCCGGGAGGTCCTTCACTAACTCAGATGCTGCTTCCGAGGAACAGAGGGAGACAGAGGAGGCTTTGAACTCTCCAGGGAAGAGTTACCGCCTGGGGAACCCACAGGGACAGCCCACCTGGTCCTAGAGGGTCACTGTGAGTCAGCCGTGGCTTGATGGTGGTGAGTTTGGTAGTTTCTGTGGTTTTTCAAGGACTCGCAATATCCCTGTATTTTTGTTACTGTACGAAACATTCCACTTCTAATAAAAAAAAATGTGCCATAATTTCCTTTACTGATGATTTTAAATCTTCCTGGAAGCTGTCTTGAAGAGAATTGTCACACACACACACACACACACACACACACACACACACACACACACAGCTTTCAACAGAAGACTTCAAAGGCTTCCTTCTCCCTGTGCATTTATAGGGCTGGGCCTCCTGGAGGTGACACTGTGATGTTGCAGGTGGGAAGAGAAATCAAGGCGAGGTGCTGCTCCAACCACAGCTGTTACCACCAAGGACACCTGGAAGCATTTTTGCAGGTTGATCCATGGTCCCTGTTTGGTCCTTCACTCAAGCACATCGTCCTGTGGAGACCAAGAAGAATGGGGCCTCGCCCACGGTGGCCCTTCATCCAGTTGGGCAGGGTCGAGTTAGTTGCATCAGCCACTCTTTATAATGGCGCCTTATCCACTCTGGACCCTCCTCTATTGTTGTGATAGGTAGTGAATGAGCGGGCTGATGCAGGAGCCTGGTGTGACTCACCCCAGAGCCCTTCCGATGCAGACAAGCGCACATGAAGGACACGGGAGAAGCAGATGGGTAGGGGAGAGCTGACAGGCATGGGCTTTGACACTGGCCAGACCAGGACTCAACAGCAAACAGCGGAACCTCCTTCAGCCTGACTTTGTTCTCTGGAAGCTGGCGATATGACTCCCGACAGTCCTTCTTTTGGAACCTGGCATACTGGATGCACCAAGCCCTTGGTGACGGGGATTGTCCCAAGAAGTTCTGGTGGTGCAAAGGTTAAGCGGTCGGCTGCTAACTGAAAGGCCTGTCCTTGGAACGCAGCCAGTGGCTCCCTGGGGATCTGCTCCTGTCGGGCTGACAGCCAAGGCAGCCCGAGGGGACAGTTTCAGTCTGCCACCCAGGGTCACGCTGGGCCAGCAACAGCAACATGATTGCCCCAGAAAAGATCATAGACCTGGGAAGTGAAGAACCCAAAGGTCATCTCGTTCCTTTGCCTTGGAAGCTTGGGGAGGGTGTGGACTGCCAAAGACTGTGGCCACAAAAGCCACCCATGAAGTAAAATGCGCTGAGTCACGTGCCACCTTGCACATAAACCTGCGCGAGGCAGGGGGGCAAAGGACGAAACGGGTGACGCTGGATTCAATGGGCGCCAGGTCCCCTATCCCATCGCCCTGCTCGGGTCCCCGGGTGCAGGTGGAAGCAGCAGGGTGCACAGTGGGAGCCCCCTGGGGAACAGCAGAGGCTGTGTACTTGTTCTTTGAAGTCGCTGTCCTCCCTCTGACCACGTGGCCCACTTCATTCATGCAGCAGCCACACTGAGGAAAGCGGGTTTGGTAGTTCCATCATCTGGTGTCAACTGGGCACTGGAGAGAATTAAGAGTAAAGGGGTGGAGTCTAGTCTGTCAGTTGGATCGTAGCCAATGAGGCCTCTGTGTGGGCATGGCCTTCTCCCGAGAATTCTGGAGTATTCCTTCCACTATCTCTCTCAGCTCACTTCCGTGGACACTCTCTACTGACAAGACAGACTCCCTCTGAGACATCTCTGAGGAGAGACCACATGGACCTACCCTAATGCAATCAGAACCCTGGGCCTGGAGAAGTCATGTGGAGACCCCTGCCAGCACTGAGATGCTTACACCACCACTGGATCCACAAGACGTCCCACCCACTGGCCTGTGGTCTTTCTGCACTCGGTGGCATTGCGTGTATTGTGTGAATCTGAAAAGGATTTTTGGATATTGGATATAAGGGCTAAAATTAGACTTACGGACCTGATCTGGACCGTGTTGGGATGTTTTCTTAATGTACAATTGCTCTTTGATATCAAGCTCTTTCTTAGACACTTATGAATCTCGCTAGATTTGTTTCTCTAGTCTATCTGTTCTCACACAGGATCCCCTAACCTGAGCCCAGAGGACCTTGGTGTGACCCAGCACCAACAGATGCTGTAGCCTTCACACGTGTCACAATAGTTATCGGTGGTCAGCGTCAGACAGGGTCAGAAGCCCCGTCTTCAGCCAAATGGGAATCTGGCAGGAAAGATAAGACAGCACCAAAACGGACAGTTGCCTTCAAGGGACACACAGAGCATTGAGGGTGAGAGGAGGGAGTGAGGGAGAAGTTGAATACCACCAAGACACCTGGGGTTGGTTCCTTGAAGCAGGTGGCCTTCAAGGAGATAGGGTGGGAGGTGGACTGTAAGTCACAGAGACAGTTTTATTTTTAGCTTCAGGAACGTCCATTTACTGTCTCACAGTTCTCTGTTAACTCTAGAGGAAATCCTTCCTTAGCTGGAGAGAGACAAGGATCAGGGAGGACTTGTATTTAAGACAGGAAGGACTTGAGCGTGCTTGCAGGCGGAGGGGTTGGAGCAGAATGGCTGAAGACTAGAGGAGGCAGCTCACCCTCTGATGAGACAAAGAGGAGGTGAAGTTAGCTTTCAAGGTTAGTAAAATGGAGAGGAAGCAGAGAGCTCGGTTTCTGGAAGCTCTGGGCCTCCCTTTGCTTGAGGAAGCAGGGTGTCCAATCATGAGATGAAGGACAGTCAGTCAGGTGGGGCTTGAGGAGAGGCGTCAGTTTCACAAGAGCCACTGAGGACAAACTGTTCATTGGCCTGGAGGACCCTGCTGCCTGTGGAGAGGGAGGCAACAGAAGCATGCCGTGTTCATCTGGCATGAGGCAGACTCTAGAGTGAACCACTGAAAGTCAGGGGGAAGGGGAGAAGGTTCAGATCTCTACCAAAGTCTGAAAGGGCAAGAGAAGTCTGACAGTCCTGGACCAAGAGGATTCAACAGTGAGACCGGAGGTCCCTGTAAGTCAACAGAAAAAGGGTGGGCGGAGTGAGAATATGACGGCCTGAGTGACAGAAAGGGAGTGGGGGCTGTTGAGTTGACGGGAGGGATGACTGGTCCTTGCTCTGTCGTAGTAGTGAGAAGGAAGAGGACTGGCAGAATGGAGAGATCGATGGAGGAACTGGGAATGATTAGCTGTTGGACCGGTGGGAGGAGAAAGACCCACAGGAGGCCAAGATGACACCGGAGTCTCCCAGCAGATCAATGAGTGACTCACCTCCTCCAGCGTCCCTTGCTCCATCACCACAGTGCCTTCCTCTAGAGCTGGAAGAGGACAGTCTAAGAACTTGATGACTTAGGAGTCCTGCTGTCTCAGGAAAGGAAAGCAGGGGCCATGGCACACTGTGATGAGTTCTTTGTGGTGAGGGAATGGACGTGTAAGAAGACATGAAGTAGTCAGAAATGGAGAAAAGAAAGAGAGGAGATGAAGGAGATCATCGCTGACGTAGCCCCTGCCATTGCTGTACTAGAAGGAAGCATATTCTTTGACTGTCAGTATAGGCTGGGTGCTAAAGAGCTATCTTGCGTTATGAAAAACTTCCCAGCAATAGTAAATTGAACTGCATCTAGGCATTGTCATCTTGGCTGTTATGTAAAACCTTCTATCTGAGTCTGCCACAACGATGAAACAGAATTGGAAGAAGGCTCAGAGAAAAGAGCAATTGGAAGGAGGGAGAGAGGGAGTTTGGGGAGTGAAGAGTTTTTGAAGACTAGGCATCTCACCCCAAAGACCTTTAGACACTTGGGTTGATGGATCTGACCGTGCCTCCCACCTGGCCTGTTCGCAATATGATTATGATGCCATTGTGATGGCAGCTACCATCAGGAAATTCTGGGTCTGAGTCTTCTCCGTAGATCAGAGTCTGCGCCTCTGAAGAAGCGAGTTCCCTAAAGTGCGGGGCACACCTCCTTGATCCGTGTCTAGAGCACAGACAAGGCTGCTTCTACCATGTGTCCCCGCTTGATAAGGACTCAGATCCCAGTGTCGTGTTGTGTCGGACTCTGACAGCAATTTGTTGATGATGTTATTCTTTTCTGTTCCGAAGCACAGCCCCTTGGCTTGCATTCCTGGCAGAGAAACAAAGAGCTGGTTAAAACTAATACCTTATCATAATGGAGCCCTGGAGATCAAAGCCAGAGCAGTGATTAGGCAACTCTTCTCCGCGAGCCTGAGAAGCATTTTCCTTTCAGCGATTTCGACGCTCTCCCTGTCCATGTTTGTTCAGATGATCCTTAGCTGTAACATGAGCCTCTTGCTCCAAGAGAGAATTTATGCTTCTTTACAACACGTTACAAAGGATTGAGTTGAGGAGGATGATGGTGAAGATGAGAATCAACTCAATGGAGGCATTTGACCACCATCCACCCAGCCCAGCCAGCCAGCCCAGGGCTGCTGATTGAGAGATAAAGGAGAAAGGGTTGGACTGGAAGAACGAGGGGAACTGGTCAATGGAAAGATGTCTTTGCTAAGAGTTCCTCTGATCCACAGCTCACTCAGTAGATGCCCCGTGAATTGACAAGGTTTGAGGGTCAGTACGAGCACAGTGCCAGGACTGGTAAAGCAGAAATACAAGCATTCTTTCCTCCCTCCCTCCCTCCCTTCCTCCCTTTTTTCCCACTCCACATAGTGAGCATCTACTAAAGAAAGAATGGCATGGAACCACGGCTCCAGTTGAGTGGAAAGGATTAGTGTGGCACCAAGCCCGCCGAGGAGGAAGGGACAGATGCCACCTGCAGACATCAAAATGGTTTCATGGCGGAGGTGATCATTCAGGTAGCGCCAGAAAGGGGTGTAGAGATTCTTTAAGTACAAAGCACAGCATGCCCCACAGGACAGAGTTGTGAAATATTTTATTTTGTTCCAGGAACTGAAGGCTGATGTGATTCAGGCGGTGGTATGGGGTGTCACCAGACAGGCAAGCTGGGGACATCCTATAAGGAACTCCTCCTGCATACAAAACTTGAATTCTATCTCTGGGAGAGTTGCTTGGTTAGACCTTCCTTTCAAAAGGCGAGCTGCATCCTAGAGGCCGGGAGACTCGTTAGAAGGCAATTACCTCCAGTTGAAGGACGATAGGCGAAAGGCAGGGCGAGGAGAGGAGAACTGGCAGAAGGTAACTAGGGTGAGCAGAGTTCAAGATGAACTTTCAGATCCTTGGATGAGCGATTGGGGGGATGGCGGTGCTATGGCCAGGGTGGTAGGCGGCAGGTTTGGCAGAAGAGCCACGCAGGCGCTTCAAAGATGTTTGATGTCCCTGGGAGCTCTCTAGGAGACCATCCTCAGGAGACAGTTGACACTGGGAGACTGGAGCGCACGGGAGAGAATGTCTGCCCTTGATGTGGGGAAGCACACCTACAGATGGAGAATAACGATGGACACTTACCGAGAGCCTAGGGATGAAGTGTGAAATGATGAGCAGCCAGCTAGATGAAATTTAGGGTAGGCACTCAGAGACATTGGTAAGAGCCTATAGAAACAAGTACCTCCCTGGGGGCCTGAGTGGAGGGAGGATGTTTTGAGAGTGATGATGGCAACAAGTGTGCAAATGTGGTCTGCATACAATGGATGGATGTATGGATCGTGAGGGGAGTTGTATGAGCCCCCAATAAAATGATTTATTAAAAAAAAAAAAGGAAGAGGAAAGAAGAGCTGAGACCAAGGGCTCAAGTAGAAAATATTTAGAAATGAAGATGGCAACAGGTGTGCGAATATGTTTGATACAAATGATGTATTGACTGTTATAAGAGCTGTAAGAACCCCCAATAAAATCATTGAAGAAAAGAAACAAATAACCTCTAACAAGTACCTCTGATGAAAACAGCCTTCAGAAACAAGTACCTCTAACCAGGAATGCCTGGCCCTCTCACACAGGACAGTGTGAAGGTAAGGAAAATTCAAGTAGAAAGCGGTTCCCTGTCTTTCCCTTTTGCATAACTCCACCCCGCTGTCTCCAGGCTTCCTCTCTAGCCTCAGCCAAGCATTCCAGGGATGGAGAGTGTCAGGAACATGGAAGCAGGTTAGTCCTCTCTGGACGGCTTAGTTGTGCAACCTGGAACAAACACAGCTTCTTCTCCGTCTTTAACGTTTGTTCTCTCACCATTCTGAAACCAAAGCTATGAGAACAAAATAAAATTTTGACAATGGAAAAGAATGAGAAGAACACAATAACTGACTTACAGTTTCTGAAACCACCTTTAACCTATAGCATATTCACTTCCAGTCTTCTCTCTGTGAACACAGAAGTCTTGTTTATTATTGCTTGTGTGTGTGTGTTTCAAAACACTCGTAGGAACATTTCATTATTTTTTTCAAAATTTCCATGAACTTTTAGAAGCACATATTCTGTGTTTGCATGTGTGTGTATAATTAGTTTATAATGGTGAATATATAAGATGGTTCACTTAAAAATCATACACTATATTACATATATTTCACAGATGACACCTTTAGGAACTAAATAAATAGTTTTATTGAACTAATCATGCCTTTAAATAGGTGGTAATTCTAAACGACAGCAAACGCCTCAAAATATTAAAAGGGGTATACATGAAAAATAATCCCTGTCTCTCAGCTACCAGTTCTCCTCAAAAATATTGGTTCTCATCGGCTGTGCATTCCTCAATGTACATGGGAATGTACATCATCCTTCTTCCTCCCCCCGCCCCCCACTGATGGTGACATAGTAAACAGATCTTCTTCTTCTTGTTGTTCTTTTTCTTGCTTAGCAGAATATTTTGGATCCTGTTCATTCCTTTGCCTGGAATTGTCTTTACTCAACACCAGAGGCCAGGCCACCAGGTCTGCCTAAACAAGTGAGGAACACCAAGACCGAGATTTCTATCTTCTGGCTACAGAGTGACAGGACTCAGACCCTCAGGAATGTCTCTTGTTAATTAATGGAGACAGCAGGTCCAGAGAAAACCAGACTGGAAGAGTGAACTTTGCTCAGGAAAGAAGACTGTTTTCTGTCTTGGACTCACTGCCTTATTCAAGCCACCCTGCCCTCGTAATCGTCCCCAGCCATCCCCCGCTGTTCTGGTCTGCAGTCACTCAAAGGCAGATGGTATGACAAGGGCCAAAAGGCCAACATAAAGACTTCTCCTTATCAATTTGCCAGGGCCCTTTTCTCTGGGTTTTCTGGAGCTCATCGAGTGAGAGGCACAGCCTTCTGTCCTCGATCTCTCCTGCTGGCACTGCAGAACAAGTTACAGATCAACTCTTCCGTGCTTTGACTCCTAAGACAGAAAAAAAAGCACCCTCAGGTTGGATAGAATTATAATCTTAAGTGCGCTCGAGCAAGATGAAGATTCCTAGACAGAGGAAGATTACTGAAGATGGATGGCAAGAGTGGGCAACAGCCTTAAGCACTTGTCAAGAGTCTTTTCTCACTTGCCTGAACATCTACGACCCATCAGCACGACCACTGCCTTCAAAAAGGAGGCTTGGGACTCCCCAAAGGGCCCCGTTGTGAAGCTCCTGGCCTCAAGTAGCGTACAATTGCCTCTAGGCTAGGCACAGCACTGGATGATGTGGATGCAAGGAGGAATAAGGCCGGGCTGACAAGCTAGAAGGCTCACAGGTGACACAAAGGGTGTGCACTCCACTACTAACACCAAGGTTGATAGTTTGAACCCAGCCAACGTCACGTGGAAGGAAAGCTTGGCAATCGGTTCTGTAAAGATGACAGCCCAGGGAACCCGACTCCCCTCTGTAATGTGGGGTTCGCAGAAATCCAAAGGAGCTCCATGGCAAGTGATTAGGTTTTTTGGTTTTTCAGCAGTCTGAATGGTGATTCAAGATATTGGCATGAAAAGTCAAGTAATGTAAAAGATGTTGTTATTGTTAGGGACCCTCAAGTCGGTTCCAACCCGTGGAGACCCTGTGCACCAAACACTGTCCTGTCCTGCCCCATCTGCACAGTGGCTGGCCTTTCACATGTCCAAGCATGGTGTCCCTTTCCAAAGCATGTCCAAAGTAGGTGGACCGTCTCACCATCCTTACTTCCAAGGAGTATTCTGAGTGCACCTCTTTCAACACAAATATGCTTACTCTTCTGGCTGTCCATACTACTCTCAGAAGTCTTGGCCAGCACCATAATTCAAATGCACGGGCTTTTCTGTGGTCTTCCTCATTCAATGTCCAACTTTCAGATGCATGTGATGTGGTTCAAAACACTACTGGGTCAAATACATCCTGGTCCTCAAAGTAATATCCTTGCTCTTCAATACTTTAAAGGGGTCTTATGCAGCAGATTTTCCCAATGCAATGCCTTCTTTGAGCTCTTGAGTGATGCTTCGATGTGTATTGATTGGGGATTCGAGGAAATGAATTCCTGGACAACTTCAATCTCTTCTCTGTTTTTCTGATATTACCTACTGGTGAGGACTTTTGTCTCTTTACATTGAGTTGTAATACACACTACAGGCTGCAATCCTTGATCTTCATCAGCAAGTACTTCAAGCTCTCACTTTCAGCAAGCAAGGTTGCATCTTCTGCGTGTGTAAGGTTGTTAATAAGCCGTGCTCCAATTTAAAGTCACATTCTTTTCCAGCTTTGTTGATGATTTGCTCAACATATAGATTAAATAAATATGATGAAAGGATACAACTGATGCACACCTTTCTTGATTCCCCCCCCTTTCTTGATTTTTAAACCATGCAATACTCATGTATTCTGTTCCAATGATGGCTTCTTGATCCATGTACAGATTGTACATGAGCACAGTGTTCTGGAATTCTCATTACTCTTAATGTTACCCATACTGTGTTATGATATACACAGTCCAGTGCCTTTGCATAGTTGATAAACACAAGTAAACATCTTTCTGGTATTCTCTGCTTTGAGCCAAGATCCATCTTTTGTCAGCAATAATTCCCTGTTCCAAATCCTCTTCTGAATCTGATCTGAATTCCTGGAAGTTCCCTTTCGATGTACTGTTGCAACCTTTGTTGAATAATCTTTGGCAAAAGTTACTTAAATAGAATATTGATGATAGTGTTCTGCAGTTTGTGCATTCTGTCGCAACACCTTTCTTTGGAATGGGTATAAATTTGGATCTCTTCCGGTTGGTTGTTCGGGTAGTAACTGTCTTCCAAATTTCCTGGTTTAGATGAGTGAGTGCTTCCAATTTTTCCTCAGCTTGTCTAAACAGTTCATAATCTGTCAATTCTTGCATCCTTGATTTTTTCTTTGATTTTTGATTTGCTAATGCTTTTGGCTTTCTTCCTTCCGTAACATGGGTTCTCGGCCACTTGCTGCCTCTTGAGCTGCTTGAATGCAATCTAGTTCTTTTGGGTACCGTGATTATGTATTTTTCCATCTTCTTTTGATGCCTCCTGCATCATTTATATTTTGCCCATGGAATAAAGTGACCAGATTTTTAACATTGGTAATGCGGGACACCATTGACCTGGAGGGGAGGAGGGTAGATGAGTCATATTCCCTTCCTGTTCTCCCACGGTTCCCTAGCTTGTCGTGCATTCTTTCCCAAAATCGGGATTTTTTTTTTTAAGATGTTAAATTTTAATCTAACTGGAGCTGTACTAATGCACTTCCCAATGCATTCTGAGAGCTGTACCAGGTCAGGGCTGTCTAGCCCTAGTGGGCAGGTGAGTTCTTCCTCTGTCTGGGTCTCTGGATCACGGGCAATGGCCGGGATGAGCAGTCAACAGAATCCAACATCCAGAGTCCACAGGTTCCAGGATAGGGACAGAGAAGGAAACAGGCAGGGACAACCCGATCTTACCATTCCATCCTTTCCTTCGTATTAATCGGGACTTTTCTAAAATGCCGCAGGATGCGGAGATAATTGTTTAAAACCGGGACTCTCCTGCCAAAAGCGGTTCGTCTGGTCACTTCACCATAGAATCTTTCACTCTTTCAACTCGAGGCTAGAATTTTCTCCTCAATTCTTTTAGCTTAAGCCAACACTTCTCAACCTGTGGGCCACGGCCCCTCTGGGGGCCGAATGACCCTTTCACAGAAGTGGCTAGATCCAGAACAGTAGCAAAATTACAGATATGAGATAGCAACGACAATAATTTTATGGTTATAATTTTATGAGGAACCGCATTCAAGGATCGAGGCACTAGGAAGGTTGAGAAGCCCTCGCTGAAGCCATGCCTCCAGCCCCAGGTGAAGACACGGTTCATTAGAGTACTTCACGTTGTCCTCCCGCGCCGCCCTTTGTGATTTCCTGTTCAGCGCTTTTACTTCACGTTTCTTCTGCGGGCCTTAGCCAATCTCGGATCAAAGCAAGTTTCCGTCTCCTCTGATGCTCATCGTGATCTTCCCTTTTGGTCTGGATGTCCTCCCACCGCCCTTCTGGTCTATTGTTAGTGCTCTGGGACTTGAATCTGTTCTGAAAAATTCAGGTGGGGGCTGAGCCCCGGTGGCGTAGTGGTTGTGCGCAGGACTACAGCCCACTGGGACAGAGGTTCAATCCCAGCAGTGGGGCTGGGCCTCCTACTCCCACCACCTGAGAGCCGTGATGCCTCCCCCCCCAAAAAAATTCAGGTGGTAGATACTCAAAGTACACTTGGCACCTGTGGATCTGTTATTGTCTTCAGTGTCAACCTGAATGTTCATAGGAGCCTCTGGTAGCCTGTTCCACAGTCAACCCGCCCCTGGTCTGGTTTAAGCGGCTGGCATCCAGCTTCTGTGTCACGTTGACATCTGCGTCTTCCATCTGGAGAAGATCAGTGTCTACTTGCTGTTGATATTGTTGAAAAGAGGCATTTGTGATGAAAAAGTCACCATGGTTTGCAATGCCGGTGTCTGCTTGGTTTTGTCATGACAGCGGTTGTCTCCACCGTCGAAGATCGTAAACTGCGGGAGGACAGCAACATGTCTGACTTATTCACACTTAGATCCCTAGAGCGAGTGCATCCGAGGCCATCAATAAGTCGGTGCTGAAAAAAATGGATGTGGCTAACTGGTATTCTTCTGGCGGTTGTTTATTTTTAACTATGTTTGAACTACGGAAAGAAGAAAGCCTGGCCTTTCCGGATGGGAAAAGGGTAGTGGTACTTAGATGCAACTGGTGTGCGCTGGCGAATCAATTCCAGCGCATAGAGACCCCTGCCAGACGGAGCAGAACTGTTCCGTGTGGTTTCTAAGGTCACAGCCTTCACAGGACTGACCGCCACATCAGAGTCGCTGGTAGAACCACCATACTGTCCACCGCTGAGCGTTTAACCTTGGCGTTAACCAGGGCCAGGGTTCCCGCTCCAGACAGCCACCCACCCCAGATACACTCTGAGTGGTTGTAAGTCGTCCCTCCCCGGGGCTCGGTGGGCGTACTTTCTTGCATCCTTTAAGCGAAAACAGTTAACAACAAACATTGCCGTTGAGTCTATTCCAACTCACAGAGACTCAATGTGGGGTTTCCAAGACTGTAAATCTTTATGGATGTACACAGGCTCAAGGTTAGCGTCTGCTGGAAGTACAAACAAGCTTCTAGAGCAGCGGTTCTCAACCTGTGGGTCGCGACCCTTTTGGAGGTTGAGTGACTCTTTCCCGGGGATCCTCAGACTTTTTAAACAGGGGGCCAGTTCACTGTCTCCCAGACTGCTGGAGGGCCAGGACTAGATTTAAAAAAAAAAACAACAACCCTATGAACAAATTCACTATGGTGGCCCCGTGATGAGTCGGCTGTTAATCAGGACAGGCACCATTGGCAAAAATACCTGGCAGACTGGATAAATGCCCTTGGTGGGCCACATGTGGCCCGCGGGCCGTAGTTTGAGGACCCCTGAGACCATCGGAAAACATGAATATTTCACAATATATAATGACATTTTTTTGTGATTAATCACTGTTTTAATGTTCAATTGTGCTCAGTTTGAAACAATGAAGATACACCCTGCATATCAGATGTTTACATTATGATTCATAACAGTAGCAAAATTACAGCTATGAAGTAGGAACGAAAATAATTTTATGGTTGGGGGTCACTACAACATGAGGAACTGCATTAAAGGGTCACAGTCTTAGGAAGATTGAGAATCACTGAGATTCCAGAGTTTGCTAACTAGTGGGGCTGGTGTCAGTTTGGTGAGGGAAGAAGTTAGAAGCAATTGTATAATTGAAATTGGTCAGAATCTAGTCACCTTGACTCAAACTCCCCCTTAAAACTCCTTAAAGGAAGACATGTAAGTCCATTCCAACCCTTAGAGGAAACCCTGATGCATTCATTCCCTTTGTAATAATCCAAACTTTGACTTACTATTTTTTTGTGGGGGGGGCCTCACTGCTCTCCGGTGGTGGGAGTAGGAGGCCCAGCCCCACTGCTGGAATTGAACCTCCGTCCCAGTGGGCCGCAGTCCCGCGCACAACCACTACGCCACCGGGGCTCAGCCTACTTACTATTTTTTTAAATGTTCCCTAAAAGGGGGTGCACCGTTCCTGGGAATAGTGCAATAACAGGTGGATGGGTGGAGTGGTCAGAGCAAGCTTTTATTCCATTTCCTTGCTCCAAAAATCCATTTAATATATTGTCCTTGATAGAGGACGTGTCAGATATTAAACTGATAAGAACAAAAACTATGCTTGATCTTAACCAAAAGGCCAAGAAACAATTGACTTACTATTATTTAAAATCTCACAAAAGCCATGCTTTTTTTAAAAATCATTTTATTGGGGGCTCATACATCATTTTTCACAATACATAAGTAAACATACTGTGTCAAACACCCTCACATGTCACTTCTATTATTGTTCTCCAATCATCCGCCTTTCCCCTTAAGCCCCTAGTATCGGCTTTTCCATCCCTTCCCCTCTTGCCCTGCTCTCTCGTCCCCACCAACTCTCAATACTTTATACACTGTTATTGTTCTGTCATATCTTACACTGCCCGACCTCTCCCCAACCCACTCCTTTGATGCCCGTCCTTCAAATAGGAGCTTGTGTGCATATCCTTGCTGTTGGTTCCGTCTCTCTACCCCACCTTCTCTCTATCCTTCCAGCATCTCCAATCTAACCACTGGCCCAAAGGAGCACATCTATCTTGGGAAAAACGTGCTTTTTTAAAAAAAAAAAAAACCATGCTTTTTAAAAGCGCACGAAAAGGAGATTTTCCCAACCATTACAAAGATCGAACTGTTGGACAACAGGGAAAGGGACGACTAAACAGAAACCAGAATCGGCTTCCCGCTTCTAGTCCCAGGCCAGAAGTAAAGCATCTGTTACAGTCTCCACCCAGAACACAACACCTGGGCACTCAGAGCTGGGACTGCCTTGCCTCGGCCAGCCATAAACATCTCCTTGTCTGAAAAGAGCTTTGCCTGCCAGACTGTTCGAACAATGCAATCTTATTTTAAGACGTCTAAATTTATACCAAACCGGAGAGGCTGATCATCAACAAGAGGAATACAGCAAATTACTGGTGTTGCATTAGTAAGATCTACTTTTTAATTTTTTTCCCAAAGCTTTATGGCAGAAAATTCACATATCACACAATTCAATAGTTCAGTCACATCACTGTCACATTTTTAGAGTGATTTCTTCAACCGTGTACTCATGGTATTTAGCTCCCCGTTTCCCAACAAACTCTTCTCATCCCCCCCAAGGAACCATTCATCCAGTTACTGTCTCTGTAGATTTACCTGTCTTAGATTTCATCTACAGAAAAACATTTAAGAACAGTAACAATAAATAACTAACAAGAATAACAAAATTGTCAGATTAAAATATGAATACAAAAGAAAGCATAAGATATTATAAGATCTATTTTTTAAAGGTGTTGGTGGCCTCTGAACATGTTTAAGAGGAGAAAAAAGTTATGCTTGCATGTTTCTGCTAAATGAATAAAATATGGACAGCATGCTTCAAGAAGTAAGTCAGAGTTTTTGCCTTTACAAGAAATCCAAATATTAGCGTTGTCATTTTTCTCATTTTCTAATATTAGGTATGCCTTAAAATCAGGTGTGTCTTCTTTTAACAGGAACTTGTAGTCCTGAAAGATTGTATACAAGTGGTATTTTTGGAAATGAAATCATCTAAAATCTAAAAAGGTCAAATACTCGAGGGACCTTTATACTAAAAATAATTTACCCAATATTACTAAATCTTTTATCATGAAAATAGTTGCTTTCTAATTCATCTGTCATTGCAAAGTCAGATTTAAGGGCTCAGTTTTGTTTGTTTTATAAAACCTGGAAGCTCATCACTATTCAAATTGTAGCTGACCACACAGAAATGTGATGATATTTTTTTAAATAGCATGATATAAAACATTGAAGGAAATTAAACCAGTGAAATGTGAATGCCTTAATTTATGCTGATCAACAAGTAATAGTGTGATAAAGACAGACCTCAGAAACTTCTGACCCTCTTCCTTTTCAACTGTCCTGTAGGTCCCTTTGTCAGCCTTCCTCCATCTCTCAACTTCAGCAAATCTTTAAATGTTAAACAAGTAAGTATGCTGCTTGGCCCCCTGTCCTCACCATCCGGTCTACTCCAAACTCAGAAACTGCCCTTCTGCTGGGGCTGAATAATACCTCCTCACAGATATGTCCACCTGTTAAGCCCCTAAATTTGTGAATATGACAACATATCCTTACAAATATCATTAAGTTAAAGGTGTGGACATGAGATCATCCTGGATAATGTGTGTGGGCTCTAAATTCAGTGACAAGTGTCCTTATGGGAGACAAAAGAGGGTGACATAGAGACAGAGAGAAGGTCATCTGACAATGGAGGCAGAAATTGGAGTTATGCGGTCATGAATCAAGAAAATCCTAGGGCCATCAGGAAGTGGAAGAGGCTTGAAAGGATGCTCCCTAGCATCTCCAGAGGAAGTATTGGTCACCTGGATTTTAGGTTTCTGGCCTCCAAAAACAGTGAGAGAATAAATTTCTGTTGTCTACAGCTACCAGGTTTGGGGCAATGTGATAGCACCAACTCAGAAAACCCAGCTCTCAGCCATCAAATCCATTCTGACTCATAGTGACTGTGTTAGTCTGGGTAGACTAGAGAAACAAAATTCATACGCATGCATATGTGTACAAGGGAGAGGTTTACATACAAGAGCAATTGAACATTGAGAAAAACATCCAGTCCCAGTCCATTCCAAGGTCATAAGTCCAAGACTAGCCCATATATCCAGTACTAGTCTATAAATCTTTTTCAGACTTATGAAACGCATGCCTGTTACACTGTGACAGTCTCCAAATGCCATTTGGATCCAATGGCATTGTAAGCATCTCAGCGGTGGCAGGGGTCTCCAAGTGGCTCTTCCAGCTTCAGAGGTCTGGTTGGATCCGTGTGGCTTCTCCGGCCCAGAGCACTAGGCTAGCTCCATGTGGCTTCTCCTCAGGGATATCTCACAGGAAGTCAGCCTCATCAGTTGAGTGTCTCCAAGAGAATTAGTGAGATAGTGTCTCCTGCCTCCAAAAAAGAATTACCACTTTTCCCAGAATGCTCAAAGGAGAAGGTCTAGCTCCAGATTGACAGGCTAGACTCCACTCCTGCACTCTTAATCCTCCGTGGACACCAGGTTAGGTGACTGCCACAGTGACCCAAGGGATTGGCTAGAACTGCGCCAGCGGGTTTTTGAAGCTGTTCATTTTAAGGGTAGCGGAAGGTCTCCTTTCTTGTCCTAGGAGTGGTTGGTGGGTTTGAGTTGCTCACCTTGTTGTCAGGAGCCCAAGCATAACCGACCACGCCATCAGGCCTCCTTCTGTGTTAAATCAATCTCAGGAAAATGACATAGACAATGTCTTCCCCCAACCCCTCCCTTCAAAGCTTCCACTTGATCATACAGCCCTTTCTTTACCACAATGGACTTCTGAGAAGCACTCTGAAGAACTCATCTACCCCAATCTGCTAAACACCCAAGACAATTTGCTATGTCATTTCTGCTGGGAGTTCTTCATTTTCACACCGTGAGTCAGAAGCTGCTGTTCTTTTCTTTCAAAGGAACAATGAGTCCTTAATGAGTGTATTCCCCAGAGACTCTGCTGTGCCTATGAGTGAGGGGGGGGTGGGGGTGGGGGGGGGCAGCTCAGGACATAAAGTCCAAGGGAATTAGAAAGACGATGGACGGCAACAAGGATTATCAACAAACTTCAAGGAAATGAAAGTAACAGACTGAGCTAT
This sequence comes from Nesogale talazaci, assembly GCA_004026705.1. NCBI lineage: Eukaryota > Metazoa > Chordata > Mammalia > Afrosoricida > Tenrecidae > Nesogale > Nesogale talazaci. Next base: position 252,713 of record PVJH01000011.1, on the reverse strand, counting down.
CTGAACCCCAAAGGCCTCCAGAAGGAATGTCCACTCGAAGCAAGTCACTTTGTGCTTCCCAGTTCTGGGCAGGAACCACACACCGAAGACCAGGATGAGAACAGGGCTGAAAAGAGAGGGCTTGGCAGAAAGACAGTGAAACAGCAGACCGCGAGGGGAGCGAAAGGATCGTCTCTCCGTCTCCTCTCATTAGAAGGTCCTTTCCCTCCCTCTCTCCCACCTGCCGGGGGATGACCTGCATCGGTGAATGCAGGAGAGGGAAGGTTTTCTTGCTCTCGTTTCGGAACTCAGTCCTTCAGTATTGTCTGAGTTTGTAAACTCTGTGCACCTCCTAATTCCCTTTTTTGAAAAGGAGTCTAGAAAGCTTGAAGGGGAACTTTCACGGACCAGGACGTCCTCTCAGTAGCATCAAGTCATGTGTACTTGAGTCTCTGTTCATATGCATTGGGTTTTTTTTCCCCCAACAGTCTTATTGGCATAGAATCCACATATCATACAACTCAATAGCTCGGTCACATCAAGAAGTGCTATACAATCATCACCCGCATCCGTTTTAGAACCTTTCCTTCATCCTTCACTCCTTTAGTTTAATCCCACCGTGTTCCCAAAAGGAATGACCATATTTTTCAGACCATAAGATGCACCTGACCATAAGACATATGCAATTTTTAGAGCAGGAAAATGAGGAAAAAATATTCTGAGCCAAATAGTACCGGTATACTAAAATATACTGGGGTACCATACCTTTGGACCACAAGATGCACCCTCATTCACCCCTCCCCACTTTTGGGGGAGAAAAACATGCATCTTCTGGTCCAAAAAATGCTATATAAGTTGGCTTTGAAAATATGTGTGAGACAGCCCCGCAGCAGTGCTGATCTCTGAGCAGATGCTGGAGAGATAGGTAGGCTGTACAGATGTGAGAGGGAATGTGGGGCGCCCATGATGACATATAGATTTGAGAGAACATTTATATATGAGTATTGACCTTGAGTGAAAGCATATTCATGAATGTGGTGAGGCACACTGGGGTAGAGTGTGAAAAGTAAACACTTTGAGGAAAGGAGTTGCTGGGCGTGGTGTCTCCCGAGAGACACCAAAGTCAATTCAAATAATAAATCACAAGACCTCCCACTGTGGTGCGTAACCATGTTCTGATAAGATGTAATTTAAGGTACAACTCCACAGTTGTATCCTCTGCCCATCTGGAGAAAGAAGAATAATGAAGACCTGAAGAAGAGATGCCTGAGACCTGAGCTACATCAGAAAGGACACCACTATCGATGGCCCTAAAAAACCACTATCGATGTCTGTCTCCCAGACAACTAGTCTGCTTTGTCCCTGACACCACATCAACAGCGTTTCGTGGAAATGAAGGGCACACTTACCTAACCGACAGTATTCGTAAATAGTTCATGAATATGTTTCATCAGAAATGTCTTGAAACGATACACACACTCACACAAAGAACGATGAAGATCTAGAGATAAATGGAAATGCTTCATTCAATGGACAAAGGGACCTCACAAACCTTAGCCTCTACAACCCTGAGATCAGCACTACATGGTGCTCAGGTCCCACTGCCAACTGCTTGAGAAAAGTCTTCAGAAGGTCATGGAAAAAGTGGGAGAAAAATGTGGAACAAAATCCCAGATTATAAAGATATCAGACATACTGGTTGGAACCAGAGATGAGTGGAACCCCCAAACTATGGCCCTTCCTCACCCTTTACATCTGTAATGGAATTCACTGCTGTGTTAGAATAAGCAGCCATTAAGATCAAAAGCATGCATGGACCCAAGGACAAAATACTGAGGGTTGGGTATTTTGTCTGGGGTCTGGGGTCTTAAAAGTGTGAAGACAAACAGACGGCCTGGCTGAGAAGTATTCAAGCGCACACAGAAGAAGCCACTGGCCAGTGTGACCACAAGGTATTGAAAGGATCAGGTCTCAGGCATCAAATAGGAAAAAAAAAAAAAAACATCACTGTGTGCTCTCCTTCCCAAGATGATCGCTGAGGACAGGTGGGGCATAAGCAAGAGAGGTGAAGAAAGCTGATGGTGCCCAGCTATCAAAAGATACAGCGTCTGGGATCTTAAAGGTAAACAAGTGGCCATCTAGCTCAGGAGCAACAATGCCCACTATGGAAGATGCACACCAGCTTATGTGACCATGAGGTGTGGAAGGAATCAGGTGGCAGGCATCAAAGAACAAACGTCATATCATTGTGTCCCCACCATCCCAATATGATCTCGGAAGACAAATGGGTGCAGAGGCAAACATGGTGGAGAAAACTGATGGTGCCCAGCTACCAAATAATAAAGCGTCTGGGGTCTTAAAGGCTTGAAGGTAAACATGTGACTGTCTGGCGCAGAGGCAGGAAAGCCCACATGAAAGAAGCACACCAGCCTGTGTTATCAGAAGGGGTTGAAGGGAACTGGTAACATGCATCAAGGAACAAAAATCACGTCACTACAAATGTGGGGGCGTGCAGGATGGGGACCCAAGGCCCATTTGTGGGCAATTGAACATCCCCTTACAGAAGGGTTGCGGGGAGGAGATGGGCCAGTCTGGATGCAGTGAAATAACAATGAAACATACAACTTCCCTCTAGTTCTTAAAGGTTTCCTCCCTCTACTTATCATGATCCTAATTCTACTTTACAAATCCAGCTAGACTGGAAGAGGTACATTGATACAGATGGGAGCTGGAAATACGAGGAATCCAGGACAGCTGAACCCCTCAGGACCAGTGGTGAGAGTGGAAATACCGGAAGGGTGGAGGGAAGGTGGGGTAGAAAAGAGGAACAGATTACAAGGATCTACACATAACCTCTTATCTGGAAGATGGACAGCACAGGCATGGGCGAGGGGAGATGGCAGGCAGTGTAAGAGATGACAAAATAATAATAATTTATATCAAGGGTTAATGAGGGAAGGGGTAGCGGGGAGGGAAGGGAAAAGATGAAAAGCTGATGTCAAGGGCTCAAGTAGAATAGCAAATGTTTTGAGAATGATGATGGCAGCAGGCATGCAAAGGTGTTTGGCACAGTATATGCATGAATGGATTGTGATAAGCGATATATGAGCCCCCAATAAAATGATTTTTTTAATACCAAGGGTTAGGAAAGATGGAAGAATGGGAACAGGAAGCACAGGGAGGAAGTGGACTACCCTGAGGAGATTGCAATGGATGTGTTGAAACAGAATGTGTATGAACCATTGACTTCAAAACTGATCATCTGCTGGACATTGGACCTCCACTGAAGCACTTCCTCAATGCAAGAGCACTTTGTTCTATTAAATTGACATTTCATGATGCTCACTTTCCCAACATAATCACTGAAGACAAATGTGTGCATAAGCAAAAGTGGTGAAGAAAGCTGATGGTGTCCGGCTATCAAAAGATGTAGTGTCTGGGGTTTTCAAGGCTTGAAAGTAAACAAGCAGCCATCTAGTTCAGAAGCAACAAAGCCCACATAGAAGAAGCACACCAGCTTGTATGACCACGAGGTGTCAATGGGATTAGTTATCAGACATCAACGATTTAAAAAATCATATCATTGCGTGTCCACCTTCCTGATATTATCACTGAAGACATGTGTACATAAGCAGATGTGATGAAGAAGGCTGATGGTGCCCAGCTATCAAAAGATATAGCATCTGGGAGTCTTAAAAGCTTGAAGATAAACAAGTGGCCATCTAGCTCAGAAGCAACAAAGTCCACATGGAAGAAGCACACCAGCCTATGTGACCATGAGGTGTTGAAGGGGACACGTATCAGACATCAAAGAACTAAAAATTATATCATTATAAATGAGGGGGAGCCCCCCAATAAAATGATTCATTAAAAAAAGGGGGGGAGGGAAAAGGGGAGTTTTTTTTTTTAAAGAGGAGCTTGTATCAAGGGCTCAAGTGGAAAATGTTGGGAAATGTATGTGGAAACATGTGTGCAATTGTGCTTGATACAAATGATGTACTGAATGATGTTATAGTAGCTATAAGAGCCCCCAATAAAATTAAAAATAATAATAAAATAACATGGAAAAAAATAAATAAATGAGGGGGATTACAGATTGGGGAATCAAAGGCCATCTGTAGGTGAAGCAACATCCACTTATAGAAGGGTTGTGGGGAGAAGATTAACCAGTCAGGGTACAATGATGAAACCAGTGCAGCAATGATGAAATATGCAGCTTCCCTCTAGTTCTTAAATGCTTCCTTCCCCACCCCCCATTCTATCATGATCCCAATTCTACCTTACAAATCCCGCTAGACAGGAGGATATACACTAATACAGGTAAGCACTGGGAATATGGGGAATCCAGGACAGGTGATCCCTTTAAGACCAGTAGTGAGAATGGCGATACCTGGAGGGTGGAAGGAGGATGAGGTAGACAGGAAGAAATGATTATAAGGATTTACATATAACCTTCTTTGTGGGTATGGACAACCAAAAGTGTGTGAAGGGAGACATCAGACCGTGTACGATATGACAAATAATAATAATTTATAAATTATCAAGGGTTCATGAGGGAGGAAGGAGCGGGGAGGAAGGGAGAAAATGAGGAGCTAATACCAAGGGCTTAAGTAGAAAGAAAATGTTTTGAGAATGATGATGGCAACAAATGTACAAAGGTGCTTTGCATACAATGGATGGATGTATGGATTGTGATCATAGTTATATGGGCCCCCAATAAAATGATTTTAAAAAATTCAAGATCATCTGCTCTGTTGCACACTTTCACCTAATTCACAACAAAAAGTTTAAATATATATGTATATATATATATATACATACATATAACACCAACATAGAGGCTACACCAAGAAATATTAGCTCCACATTTTAAAATTTTTGTTTCATAAAAAGCTCCATGATTTTACAGCCCCCCCCAAAAGTGCATATGATAAAATACAATTAAAGAACATGAAAACAAACAAAGAGAAAATATGGACAGGTAAGAGGTGAAGGAAGGAACAACACCAGCATATGAACTCTTACTCCCTCTTCCAGTTATAAGGGAAGCACACCACTTTCTAGCAGGTAGTGCCAAAAAGAACCCAGTATATAAAATTCAGAATATCTCTAAGATCGAACCAAACTGGTTCTGACCTCTGGAATTATAACATAAGAAGCTCGGTAAATCCACTCCCCGGCAAAACAAGCAAAACTGGTGCAAAAAATGCCCCCGCCCCTTAATTTTAAGTCTCTAGAAGTTGTCTTAAATAGATAATAAATAAAGATATTTTTAAGAAACCCTACTAAAACAGTGATTGTTTTGGTGTTCCAGTCATCATCCCTGGTCTGTCCTCCTACACATCTTGCTGGAAGCTCAATTCTGGGTGTGTAGAGTGAGAAGATGGGGTTCACTCGTCCCCCTGCTCCTGAGCTGGATCTCAACAGGAAGAGTAAGCCACCACCATTTTTCATCCAACTCACTCTGGAAATGGTCAATTATTGGTGAGCGTGGCCAGGATTTAGGAGCCTTGGTGGTGCCGCGGTTATCGTTAGGCTGCTGTGAGTACGGTCTGCATGGTCAGTGGCTGCAGTGCCAAACCACCCACCGCTCCGAGGGAGAAAGATTTGTCATTTTGCACAATATTCTACTCCCAGAAACAGTTCCAGTCTTGGGAACCCACGTGGGGTGGGGGGGACCCCACGACGAGTCAGCATTGATTCAGTGGCAGTGAGTTTGGTTTGGGGTTTACGGCCAGGTGTGAGAGATCTTTTCCTCCAGCAAGCAATCCTTGGGAAAGGAGCCCTGGTGGCGCAGAGGTTGCTCACTGGTCTATGAGTCTCAGGGTCTGCCTTCGAAACCACCAGCTCCTCCACTGGAGAACGATGGAGGTTTCTACTCCGGCCAAGAGTGGCAGTCTGGAAAACTCACAAAAGCAGTTCTGCCCTGTCCTCCCGAGTCACCAGAAGTCAGGATCAATTGATGTCAATGAGATACTTGCAACCGCAAACGAAGCGCACTGTGGCCCCTGTGGACTTTGCTCCGACTCAAAGGAGCCACGAAGTAACATGAAAACAAAATTGAGCTTTCATCAAGGTGAGCTGGAGGACAGACCGGGGTGATGACTGGAATACCCAAGCACTCACTGTTTTAGTAGGGTTTCTTAAAATTTTCTTTATTGGGCTGAGCCCCGGTGGCCTAGTGGTTGTGCGCAGGACTGCGGCCCACTGGGACGGAGGTTCAATTCCAGCAGTGGGGCTGGGCCTCCTACTCCCACCACTGGAGAGCAGTGATGGCCCCCCCCCCAAAAAAAAAGCATTTTTTTCTTTATTTATTTTCTATTTCAAACAACTTTAGAGAGTTAAAATTAAGGGGAAGTTTTTCACATTTTGCTGGGATTTGCCGAGCTTCTTATGCTATAATTCCAGAGGTCAGAACCAGTTTGGTTCGATCTTAGAGATATTCTGAATTTATGTACCGGATTCTTTTTGGCACTACCTTCCAGAGGTTCCACACTGGAAGAGAAAAGCTGAGAAGACTAGAGGCAACTGCCCAACCCTGCAACTGCACTGGGTGGGTCAGAGACATTGCCCAGAGGCTAAAAAAGCAATGGTAAAAAAAAGATCTCCAAAACACACACACACACACACACACACACACACACACACAACCTCCATGACTCTCCTCAGAGGAACTGACTGCATTTGAAATTGGCCATGAAATTCAACTCTAAAACTTCTCTCCCAAATAGTAAGGGTCTTGTCAAAGGTAACAAGCTAAACCATACCTAGTCCACCAGAAAGAACTTGAGAGAGCTAAAAAGAGCCTGCCTACAGTCAGAACTAACCACAAAGACTAATCTTAAAATAAAAAAAAAATGCTCCCACCCCAATTCAACCCTGGGGAATTGTCAAAAATAATAGAACTGTTTGTGACTCTTATTTTTGTGATATGCTGTTCTGTGAGCGTATTTGTAAGATAACCCAATCAGAGAACTGGACTTCATGTTTGACTTTTATAACATAATCTCACAAAAGGGTCATTGTTTACAACATATCCTTGAGCACTGTACCAGTTTTCCCCAGGACCTCCACTCTGCCAAATACTGAGAGAGAGTGAGTTTAAGATTATATTCCCTAGTATACTCATACAAAGGAATATCTATTTGAAAATAATGAATGAAGTATGAATAATGGGCCACAACATGAATGGACCTTGAAAATATACCAACTGAATGAAAAAAAAAGCCAGCCACACCAAAAAACTTCCATTTATATCAAATTCCATGGAGCTGTTAACTACAAGGATGGTGGTTCAAAGCCAACAGCCAACACAGGGAAAGAGATGAGATGAGATGAGATGAGAAGAGGCTGTCCTAGGAAATGTACATTAACCCAGAGTGACAGAAAGCAGATCAGTGGCTGTCTTGTGGCTTGAAGTAAAGAAAGATTAAACTACAAAGAGGCATGAGAATCTTTTCCGAGTGATGGAAAGTTTCCACAGCTTGACAGGGACAATGGTTTCATGGACAAAGACCGATTTCAAAGATCACCAAGCTGCAGTTTCAAATAAATGCACTTGGTTGTACATATGTTAATAAAATCAAATTCTTCCAATTAATGACTTTTTTCCCTCTCTCCCATATTTACCAAGGTTCAGAGACCCTTCTTCATCTTCAGTCCTATCTCAGGAACCCACTGACATAGCTCAAGTTTCCCCAAAGGTGGTGCCCAGAACTGGAATCAATACTATAGATATGGTTTGGGCAGATTGAAGTACACTCGGTCTCTGTCACCACCATTTTCAGTATTACTATTTATTCACATCAGGCATTGCTGTTTTCAGACTTTTTTTTGTATCTCAAGTATGGTATTTCAATCCACCTGAATGCCCTCCTTCTTTCTGTGGTGCAGTTTAAATTCCCATAGACCTTTCTGGAAGTCTACTTACATAGTGATTGACATTGGATTTGTTCCTTGGGTATTTCCCAATGTAGAACTCAATCTCTTTCATCCTGTGTGCATATTTCCCCTTAGGTAATGAACTTTTCCTTTTTTTTCTTTTTTAATTTTTTTTGTTTTTGTTTTGTTTTTGTGGGCATCACTGCCTCTGATGGTCGTGGGCACTACCCAGCCGCTGCTGGATTCAAACCGCCAAGCCCATGGGCTGCAGTTCCACACTCAACCACTTACACCACCGGGGCTCAGCCCCCGAACTTTTCTTTTAACTTACTAAATTTCTTTTTTTGGCTTCAGCCTACCTCCCAGCCTGCCAAGATATTTTATATCTTTTAATACCCTCATCTAATACTTTCCCTGCTTTGTGTCATTCACACAATTCATAAGTGTGTCTCCTTCGTCTTCCTTCAAGTGGAAGACAAAATTGTTTAAGAAGACAAAGGATTTCATGAAAATAAAACTTTTGTCCAAGACTTTACCAAAAAAGTGAGAAGATAAACTACCAACTGGAAGAATATCTTTGGAATCCATACTCTTACACCCGACAATTAAATAAATATGTTTGTTTGTTTGTTTGGGGAGGGCATCACTGCTCTCCGGTGGTGGGAGTAGTAGGCCCAGCCCCACTGCTGGAATCGAACCTCCGCCCCAGTGGGCCGCAGTCCCGCGCACAACCACTACGCCACCGGGGCTCAGCCCCTTAAATAAATATATTACAATACTACTTTTGCATTCTATGAACATTTTTGTTGCTCCATATAGACCAAATTTTTTAATCAAGAACCCGCCCCCCCCCCCCCCGCCCCGCTAGTCAATGGTGTCCTGCTTAAAAATCTGGTCACTTTATAAGAACAACAAGGCAAATATTAGAAATGGTTCTCGGGTCGTAAAGTCATTCAATGTGTGGTATGGCCAGGCAATGGGTGATATAACCGCCTAATGCTTGTAACCCACCAGTCATTCTCTTATCTGTATATCATAAAGGCCACTTCTGCAGGGGAAACCTCCCCTCAGCTAAGGACAATTACCCAATAGGAAGAGAGAGAGAAAGGGCACTGACTAGCCCACGTCATGTGGTAGTGCCCTATGCTCATTCTTGGTGTTCAGTATACTCCGGTGGAAATTCCTAATCAGGGAGGTGTGTGTGTGTGGGGGGGGGGGGGGGTCTGTCTCTAAGAAGATGATAGACTTCTGTTGATGTTAAAGTGGAAAGGCAGCTTGTCCTTGGGGAAAATGCCTGACATTGCTTTTATGGATACCACCCCCCACCTCCAACCAAAGAGAGAAAACCTGCCATATCCTATATGGCTAATCAAGCATTTTTAACCGAGTTTCTTTTCAGCCCTTGGTGACCCCAGGCCTATATTACAGGCTACCTGGATTTCAGATCTTGTCCTCTTGAGTGGTACAGGATACGAATTTCATAGGCCACGTCAGAAAAATCTAAGTCAGAAAACTTACTAAGTGAACTAGGCTTTACCTTAAACACAGCTGTTTAAGATTAAAAAGAACTGATAAATTCCTTAGAACTTAAAGCGGCAATGCCCTGGTAAGTAAGAAAAGCAGGACTATTTCCCCAAGCTCCTGGATTTGGAAGTCATTGGCCTTCAGTTCAAATCTCTTGCTTTTGAAATTGCCTCATAGCAAGCAATTTAAGGATAACATATGTTTGCCACTTCCTTAGCTCTTACAGACTTGTTCTACAGACATGGTTCTGCCACAGTAAAGGAGTGTAATTGAATTTGTGCCAAATGTTTAACACTATTGTTTTTAATGCATATCAGTTAACATCCCTGTATGTTCATCTAAAAAGCCTTCCCATATATGAACGGTCTTCTCATCTCAATAATATATTAAATTCTGTACCAGTGGCTTGTTTAATAATACTGTAATTAAAATAGCAATACAAAGGCCTTGTGGACTATTTAACTATCTCTCAAAAAGCTAATAAGGTTGCCTCTAAATTGGAACAGAGATATACATACTCATAAACTTTAGATATATGAATGGATTTTGAGCTCGAACTTAATATGAGACCTAACCTAAGAATAATCCTTTCTTTTTTAAAAAATAATCATTTTATTGGGGGTTCATACAGCACTAATCAGAATATATACATACATACTTTGTATCAGTATTTACATCTTTGGGGGGGCCTCGTACTACTCTTTTTTATAGTATTTTTTGAGAGGCATCACTGCCCTCTGGTGGTCGTGGGAGCTACCCAGCCTTGCTCCTGGAGAGCCGCTGCTCGATTTGAACTGCCAAGCCTGTGGGCCGCGGTCCCGCACTCAACCACTATGCCACTGGAGCTCAGCCCTATAGTATGAAATCATTTTATTGGCGACTCATACAACTTTTATCACAATCCACACATACACCCATGTATCAACCACATTTGTACATTTGTTGCCCTCATTCTCAAAACATCTTTCTACTTGAGTCCTTGTTATCAGCTCATTTCCCCTTCTCTCCCCGCTCTCCCCTCCCTCAAGAAACCTTGATAATTTATAAATTATTGCTATTTTGTCATATATTGCACTGTCAGATGTCTCCCTACACTCACTTTTCTGTTGTCCATCCCCCAAGGAGGAGGTTACATGTAGATCCTTGTGACCAGTTCCCTCTTTCTACTACACCCTCCGGGTATTGCCACTCTCAGCACTGGTCCTGAAGGAATCGCTGATCTGGATTCCCTGTGTTTCCAGTTCCTGCCAGTGTACCTCCTCTGGTCTATCCAGATTTATAAGGTAGAACTAGGATCATGATAGCGGGGGAAGGGGTGAAAGCATTTAGTAGCTAGAGGAAAGTTGCACCTTTCATTGTTGCTACACTGCACCCAGACTGGCTCATCTCCTCCCCACGACCCTTCTGTAAGGGGATGTCCATGTAGATGGATCTTGGGTCCCCCGTCTGTACTCCCCCTCATTCACAATGATTTGATTTTTTGTTCTTTGATACCTGATCCTTTAAACACTTTGTGTTCACACAGGCTGTTGTGCTTCATCCATGCTTCCATGTGAGCTGTGTTGCTTCTGAGCTAGATAGCCGCTTATTCATCTTCACGCCTTTAAGACCCCAAATGCTACATCTTTTGGTAGTCAGGCACCATCAGCTTCGTCACCACATTTGCTCATACACCATTTGTCTCCCATAAACATATTGGAAAGGTGAGCACATGATGATATGATTTCTGTCTTTTGATGCTATATCTTTTGATTGTCAGGCACCATCAGCTTTCTTCACCACATTTGCTTATGCACCCATTTGTCTTCCACAATCATATTGTGAAGGTGAGCACACAATGATATGATTTTTTTTGTCTTTTGATGCCTGATACCTAATCCCTTTGACCCTTCATGATCACACAGGCTGGTGTGCTTCTTCCATGTGAGCTTTGTTACTTTTAAGCTAAATGGTCACTTGTTTACCTTCAGGTCTTTAAGACTCCAGATGCTATATTTTTTGATAGCTGGGCACTATGAGCTTTTTTCACCATGTTTGCTTATGAACCTGCTTTGTTTTCAGTGATCGTGTCCGGAAAGAGAGCACCATGGAATGTCAGTTTAATAAAACAAAGTATTCTTGCATTGAAGGAGTACTTCAGTGGAGGCCCAATGTCTATCTGTTATCTTAATAATAAACCTATAAATATATGCACATAGATCTATTTACCCATCCCCACATATAAATATATTTACATATGTACATGCCTTTATTTATACCTCTATAAATGCCTTTTGCCTTATAGTTCTTTCCTCTATTTCCTTTGTCCCACTATAATATTCAGCTTTCATTTGGGCTTCAGTAATTCTTCTCAATTACATTACCCTTGATCAAACCTTACCAGACTTCCTATACCCTCCTCACCATTGATTTTGGATCACTTGTTGTAACCTTATCCCTGGGTTTGTTAACGCCATTTACTTTCTCCCACCTCCTTCTCTCCCATGTCCCACGGCAGGTCCCCTTGTTTTCTCTTCCAGATTGTTTATACAGCCTATCTTATCTAGATAGACCTGTGGAAATAATAACATGCACAAAACCAAGACAGAGCAAAACAAAACAACAACAAGCAAAAACCAATGCCAAAAAAAAAAAAAAAAGCCTGTAAATAGTTCAAGGCCTGTTCGATGGCCCTTAGGAGTATTTTCTGGTTGAGTCTGATGGGGTACCACGCCCTGGTCCCAAAGTCTGTTGACCAGGGTACTGGGTCAGTAAGGGATGTCCTTTCATAGTGGGATCAGCCATATGGTCTTCTCTGTGGATTGTCTGCTCTGGGCAGGGATACCATTCTCAAAGCTTGGTGGGCCAGGAGTTACTTCTCTCTCTCTCTCTCTCTCTCTCTCTCTCTCTCTCTCTCTCTCTCTCTCCTTCCCCCTTAATTTGCTCCCATGTGCTCTGGTCAGTCATGTCCCTCTCTGTGAGTTGCAGCTTCAGTGCTGTCCTCTGAAGTAAATTCTTCTGGGAGGAATAATCAGTTCTTAGGATATCGCCTTGCTTAGGCTATAGGTTTACTTTCATGAAGGGATCACTAAAGATATGAAAGCTACGCAAAGTGTGGTGAAGAAGTCCAATGGTACCTGGCTATCAGAAAGAATAGCATCCAAGGTCCTAAAAGTTTGTCTTAAAATTAGCAGCAGCACGCTAAACCCACTGGAAGAAATCACACCAGGCAGATGATCCAAGAATTGTAAATAATAAAACCCAAAAGAACATGGCATCAGGATTGGAGGATTATTAACAACCTGCAATGTGCAGGTGATACAATGTGCAGATGATACTTTCTTGCTGAACGTGAGGATGAACTGAAGCCCTTGTTGATGAAGATCCAGGATTGTAGCCTTCAGTGTGGATGGCAACTCAAGGGAAAGAGCATCCAAGTCCTCACACCTGGACCGTGATCAATGGAGATCAGGCTGAAGTTGTGAAGGATTTAATCTTGCTTCAACCCACAACCAATGCACAAGGAAGCAGCAGTTCAGAGCCCACAAGAGTATTAGGTGGATCTGCTGCTAAGACCTCTTTAGAGAATTGAAGAGCAAGGACATTACTTTGAGGACTCAGGGGTGCTGACTCAAGCCATGGCATTCTCCATTGCTTCATAGGCATGTGGAAGCCGGACACTAAATAAGGAAAACTGTAGGAGAATCGATGCATTTGAATTGTGGTGGTGGAGAGAAATATTGAAAGTACCATGGACTGATAAAAGGGCAAACCAATCTGTGTTGGAAGAAGTAAGACCAGAGTCTTCCTTAGAGGCGAAGATGGCAAGACTTCATCTTACACGCTTCGGACACATTGTCAGGAAAAGATCAGTCCCTGAAGCAGGACATCATTCTCGGGAAAGTGAAGGAGCAGCACAAAGAGGAAGGCTCTCTGTCGTGCACAGGGTCCCCATATGTTGGAACCCACTTGATATCATCTAATAACAAGATCAGAGGAGGGAATTGTATGAGAGCTTAAATCCTGAGCACAGCTTTACAGAAGGCAATGGATGACAGTGAAACTCAAAGTCCACGTACGGAATCGACATGGTGATTAGCCCTACACTGAGTTCCTGAGAACAAATGGCTAAGGACATAAATAGCCTTGCCCTCAGAGTGCATCAGAAAGTGAATTAAGGCAGATACAGTTCTGCCAGATTTTTAAATATTACCATCTCCCCCCCTCCACCCCACTGACTCATTTTTTAAGTTGTTCTAGTTTTCACTTTCTTTTGGATTCAAATTTTTCTGTGTTTTATTTTGCTGACATTTTGGTATGGTTTCTTTATGTGAAATTCAAAGTAGGTGAAGCTACAGACAGTAACTAGATTGCTAGTTCCTTAGAGTTATGGCAGAGGAGGTTGGGGGATTGGGGAGCTAAAACAATGAGTGCGAAAATGAATAACACATTCCAAAATTGGTTGTGGTGATGGCCCACTGGCTTGGTGGTTCAAATCCAGCAGCTGCTCTCCAGGAGCAAGGCTGGGTCTCATACTCCCACCAGAGGGCAGTGATGTCCCCCCCCAAAATAGTACAGCAATATTCATTGCAGCAGTATTCACAGTAGTCAAAAAGTGGAAGCATGTTAAATGACCATCAGTAGATGAGTGAATCAACAAGCGTGGTACATGCATACAATGATACCACTCAGACAATAGGAGAAATTAAGTCTTTCTACTGACCACCGAATGGATGGAGCTTGAAGACATGATTACACTGAGGGAATCAAGGCAATCACACGAAGAAAAACATTGCTAGATTTAACTTTCTTAAAAAGACTAGAAAAGGCTGGGCCTCCTACTCCCACCACCCGGGCAGTGATGCCCTAAAAAAAAAAAAAAAAAAAGACTAGAAGAGACAAATGCATAAAAACCAAAGTTTATTAGAAACTACCAAGGGCAGTCGGGAGGGGGGATACGGAGAGCTAATGATAAAAGACATTTTACATTGATTATGGGTAGGATTGCACAGCCAATTATTGCCATTGCTGTCAATAAGTTGCACACAAGTAAAAAGTTGAATTATCGATAGTTGGGCAATAAAAATGTTTACAACGATGAGAGAGAGAGAGAGAGAGAGAGAGAGAGAGAGAGAGAGAGAGAGAGAGCTCTCATGCTATTGAAGCTGCTTTGGGGCAGGCAAACATCTCACGGAATTTTGTTCCTTGGTTTGGCGGGTTAGGATCCTGGTTTCATGGGCTGTCTTAGTTAATTGCGCTAATAACATGCTTAGTGCTTCCGTTCTACCTCGTAGTTCATTGAGTAACACAGGGGTTCTTAAAAAGCTTGCAGGTGGCCATTCAGAGCACCATTGGACTCTGTTTACCTGCCACAATAGAGGAAGGAGACAGGAGAAGGAAAAGGAGATGGAGCGTGTGACTACCATATTTGTCAGACCATAAGACCCACTTTTCTTTCCCCAAAAGTGTGGGGGAGAAAACAAGAGTGTGTCTTATGGTCCAAAGGTGTGGTACCCCAGAACATTTATTTGTGATCCCAAGCATCTGCTTACTGTCCACTGCTGTTTGCTGTGTGTTCGGGGGACATCCTGCCTCCTGGAGTCTCCATGTCAGTCGCATGAACGACACAGGGCACACCTCCCTTCATTTGTTAATGAAAGCGATGATGGGTCTTAGCACCATTGTTGAGTTTATGCTGTTAACTATTACTGTATTTTAATAAATATTTGAGTATACTGCTACTATTTGGTTCAGAATATTTTTTTTCTTGTTTTCCTGCTCTAAAAACTGGGTATGTCCTATGGTCAGGTGTGTCTTATGGTCCGAAAAATATGGTAATTACCTCCCTTACCATGCAGTCAGATACCATGGATCTTGACTGGTAACATTTTCATCAAAATTCCATTGGAAAAAATCTGGTCAAATTGGCAGGAATCACAATTTTTCATAGAATCCAGGCTTTCATGAGCCATGGAGGGTAGATGAACCTCTGAAGCTCTTGTCCTGAGATTATCTTTTAATCTTAAATCAGAAATAGGCCCTGGAGTTTTCTTAAAATTAAGCAATAATTGAGTTTATCTAGTAAAGAAAGTCTGCCTGGAGCATTGTGTTCTTTTAGTATCTTTCTATCTGAGATCAAATTGATAACAGCAACTCAAAGATGATATAGAACCCTGAGGAAGCGTGAATTTATGTTGATAGGAAAAGCATGTGTAAAGAACATACTCTCCTGGGCCTCCTACTCCCACCACCTGAGGGCAGTGATGCCTAAAAAAAAAAAAAGAACGTACTCTCAAAAAAATGTACTCTGTTGCTGAGTTGAACATATTGAAACCACTGAATTGGTGTAAGTTCTGATGTGTATATTCTCATTGCAATCAAAATAAAATACATTCTAAAAAGAGAAAGGGCTCCAGTAACATGGTAAGATCGTATTCCATATTTTGCTTTATTTTAAAGTGGCAAGAAATATAGCAAATGTTAATAATATATCTAGATGTAAGACTACAGGTGACTTGAATTTTCTTTATAACTTTCTCTTCTAAAATCAGAGTTAAAGAAACTTTTGACAATGTTTTAAATATGGTAAAGCATTAAAACATAAGGTATTATTTTAGGATTGTGTCTGAAACACAGTACTATTTGATTAATGTGGACTGGACACTATTTCCCTATCAGCCAAGTCTCCCTTTCAAAAGAGAAATGAGATCATCTGACCAGCTTCCAGAGAAAACCCTGCTGACTCCTAACATCAACTAGTCTATTTCTAAGTCATAACCCCAAACCAGTTACATAAAAATTCTTCCCTAAAGGTTGCCAGCATTAAATCTAGGAGATTTGAAGATCACCAGTTCTCTGTCTCACTCTATTTCACCAAAATTCCTTCCCGATTAATTGACATCTCAAAAGAACCATGGCATCTTTTAACCTGTACCCAGAAGAATTATCAGTGGTTCTCAACCTGTGGGTTGCGATGCCTTTGGGGGTCAAATGACCCTTTCACAGGGGTTGCCCAATTCATAACAGTAGCAAAATTACAATTATGAAGTAGCAACAGAAATAATTTTTGGGTTGGGGGGAAGGGGGTCACCACAATATGAGGAACTGTATTAAAAGGTTGCAGGATTAGGTGAGACCCAGTGAATTAGATGGTCCCTAACTATCACTATTCATTCTGACCAGGACACAATAGGAGGTCCCAAGTCCATTGGGGTAAGGGGATCCAGAACAGAATTCAAATTTTTAAAACAAGTCAGAGGGTTGAGCCCTGGTGGCGTAGTGGTTGTGCGCAGGACTGCGACCCACTGGGATGGAGGTTCAATTCCAGCTCCACAGGAGCAAAGGCTGAGCCTCCTACTCCCACCACCAGAGGACAGTGATGCCAAAAAAAAAAAAAAAAAGGTCAGATCTACTGAACCAAAACCAACTAGAGGGGACAACCACCACCCACCCCCCCCCGATACTTCTTGAACTTGACAATGAAATTATTCCAGGAGGACATATTTCAGCTAAGTGGTATCTTGGCTTATAAAATAAATAGCATCCCTCATGAATAATATGTGCTCTTAAACAATCCACACTATAAGCAAACATGAGAAAGCTAGGAGAGGAAAGGAAGCTACATCTACGGAAACAGAATACACAAAACAGAGATCATGAGAATGCTGATCTAGTTTGAAAATTGTAACCAATGTCATGGAAAACATCTCATATAAAAAATTTCAATAGAAGCCCAATATTTCTGTCTAAATTATTACTTGAAAATAAAAAGGAGAGAGAGATTACTGATTGTGTTTGTCTGGGGTGACAGATTCCAAGCCACTTCAATCAACCAGGTGCTTCCCTACCTCATCTCACCCACTTTGAGATTTGAATTACTTTTGCAAGCCCACTTCCTTCTCAACCGAAGAATCTGTGTTAGCACGGGTAGGCTAGAGAAACAAATCCATAGAAACTCATATGTGTATAAAATATTTGTATATAAAGGGTAAGAAAGCATCTCAACTCAGTCCAGATCAAGTCCATAAGTCTGATATTAGACCATATGTCTGATACCAATTTATAAAGTCTTCTTCAGACTCATGAAAAACATGTAATGATGCTGAATGCAGGACGATCACAGACCAGTGGGTAGAAAGCTTTGTGGATCCAGTGGCAGTGGAAGTCTCTCAGTGCTAGTTTCTCCAGCACAGAGGGTGCAGGGTCTATCAGCATAGTGTCATGTTTCTTGTCCATAGAGCATCTCCAAGGGAGTGAGGTGAGAGAGAGGAGTGTCCCTGCCTCCCAGAAGGAAAAACAGGAATCCTTAGGAGATCATATCCAGACAAAGGCCTCATTGGCTATGATCTGATTAACAGACTAGGCTTCACCCCTTCACTCTTAAACTTCTCAAGCCCCAAATTGACATCAGATTATGTTACTACATACTGGTTACATACCTACATTATGTAACCACAGAGTCCTGGTGCCACTGTCGGGTAAGTGTTAGTCAGTTAGCAGCAAAGTCAGTGGTTCAAACCCACCCACTACTCCACAGGAAAAAGATGAGTCTTTCTGCTCCCAGAAGATTTACAGTCTCTGAAACCCAAAGCTTAGAGTACCTATGAATTGGAATTGACCCAACGGCATGGGTGGGTCCTTGGTGTGACAGTTAGGTTTTGTGTCAATTTGACTGGACTTTCAGTTAAGATCTAATGACCCCCAATGATATGACCAAACCTAATATAATCACCTCTCTAATGGGATCTGCTATAAGCAGCCAATAAGTCAATCTAAAGAAGATTAGAATGGGCTGCAACACCCTTACTTAGGCCAGTGAACTAAAAGGGCATTGTGGTCTGCTTCCAATATGAAGAGATATTGTGGAAAACTTAATTTTTACTATATCTGGATCCGACATCTGGCTCATCAACCTCTGGTTCTTTGGACATGAGCTAAAAGCCTTCCATATTGCCTGCGTGTCACCAGCAGTCTGCCATCTGACCTGCCCATCTTGAATGCATTCACCTTGACAGCAACTAGCCTGACCTGATGATCTTGGACTAATTTGTTTCTGCAGCCACCAGCCTGTCTTCTTCCTGCTGATCCTGAGTTCATCAACCCCTGAAGCTTTGAGAGTCAAAAGTCTCCTGCTTACCCTATGATTCATGGATTTAGATAATTATCCAGGCTTGAACTTGCCTGCTTCTACAACTGTGCAAGCAATTTTCTCGATGCAAATATGTATGTATATACATACAAAGGGGTAACCCCCCCCACCAAATGGACTTTTCCCCAAGTTATGTATTTACGTTTTTTAAAATACTTTTATTGGGGGCTCTTCCATCTTTTATCATAATCCATACATTCCTCCAGTGTGTCAAGCACATTTGCACATATGCTGCCATCATCATTTTCAAAACATTCTCTTACCACTTGAACCTGATATCAGCTCCCCATTTCTTCCCCCTCCCTCCTATATTTACTGTTTTTTACAATACAACCTTATCACCTTCAAAATACTTCCCATTACACTTAATACATTTGTCAAATTTGCAATTCCATTCTTTAAAACATTTTTCAAGGGCTGAGCCCCGGTGGCATAGTGGTTATGCAGCCCACAGGGTTGGCGGTTCAAATCCAGCAGCAGCTCCCCAGGAGCAAGACTGGGCATCCTACTCCCACCAGGGGGCAGTGATGGCCACACACACACACACACACACAAAACATTTTTCAAACTCATCTGTTTGGATAGCTAACAAGAATTTCCCCAAGTTATTCCTTATACATCATCAAATTGCTGTCCTTTCATGTCTTTCTTCATTTGAGGAAACAAAAAAGTCACCTGAAATGAGCTCAGGTGAATAAGGTGTGTGGGGCAAGAGAGGCATGCTGGGATTTTTGCCCAAAAATGGAGCACTGAGATGGTGACAAAACCAGCCCCTGACTACCCAAATCAGGTCTTTTCTATTGCACACTGTTACACAATCTTTTTAGAACCTCTAAATAGAAAGCTTGATTAACAGTCCGACCTGGCAGGATGAACTCCGAAGGCACTACAAATCGACAGACATCCAGAATGAGGTTTGCCATCGATCAAAATGTCACCTTTTTTGAAACCAGAAAACTATTTGGACACTTGAGTTTTTCCCATAATGCCGTCCTTATAAGCTGTGTTCAACACCACAACAGTGATGCACACTGTTCTGTTAAATTGACCATCACAAAAAAAAAAAAATGAGGTTCGAGAGAAACTGCTTTTACGAAAAAAATTCACTGTGACTGGGGAGAACCTTCCCAGGCAACAACCTTGGGTGCACTCACTCAGAGTGAGTGGCTTGATGTGTACTATGAATGCTCACTTAATGAAGTTATTTTCTGTTTGGGGGGAGTTCCGCCTTCAACTATAAAATCACTAATTTTACATCTCTGTAGAACTCAACCTAAGACACAGAATGATCCCATTTTCTAAGGACCAAAATAGCAAAGGAATTTGTGACTTATGTCTTCTGCCTGACCACTAGACCTTTCCCCTTTCTGATTCTTTGACATATTACTGCTAGACCACAAAGCAAAAAGGTCTGTTTCTTTATTGTCCTTTGCATTTCTTGGACAATTTTGGGAACTGTGTTAGTCCAGGTAGACTAGAGGAACGAGCATATGGATATAAGGGTATGGTTTATATACAAGAGGAATAGGACATTAAGGAAGCATCCCAATCCAGTCCAATTCAAAGTCATATGTCCGATATTAGCCCAGATGCCCAATACCAATCTATAAAGTCTCCTTCTGACTCACGAAGTCACAGGTCAGTGGGTGCAGAGTCCCGGCGCAGGCAGGGGTCTTCCCATGGCTCCTCACTTCCAGGGCTCAGGGTCTATCAACAGCATCCAGTGGTGGCAGAAGCAACTCAGCGTTGGCAGGGGTCTCCACGTGGCTTCTCCAGCTTCAGGGGTCTGGTTTGATCAGGATAAGGCCGTGTGGCTTCTTTTGCGGCTCGCCCAGCTCCTCGGATGCTGCCATCTTGTCTTGTCCATAGTTCGTCATGGAAATGCCGCGAGATTTCCCAGAAGTCTCAGGAGAAAGCTATGTCCACACGGAGGCCTCATTGGCTACTCAATGGCTATCTCCAGATTATCTCCACCCCTACATCTCAATCATGAAGTTAACATAAGCACATGACTGCCACAGGAACTGATGTTCCTAACACTGCTTTTAGGAATTGTGATAGGTAAGACTTTGTGTCAATTTGTCTAGGTCAGGATTCTCAGGAATTCAGGGGTTCCAGCCTAGTAATCCTGTGTGCAATCTCCTCAAAGGTGTGGCCTACTTCCAATAGAAGGGGACACTATGGAGAAACTTGCTTGCTTCTTGTAGTCTGGATTCTACCTCTGGCTTGCTGATCTCCAGTTCTTTGGACTTGAGCCAATGGAATACTGTATCACCTACTGCCAACATTGGATTAATTTACCTTTGCAGCCAGAAACTTGTTTTTTTTTTTTTTTGGGAGGGGGGGGGCATCACTGGTGGTCGTGGGAGCTACCCAGTGCTGCTCCTGAGAGCTGCTGCTGGATTTGAACCTCCAAGCTCATGGGCTGCAGTCTTGCACTCGACCACTTACACCACCAGGGCTCAGCCCAGAAACTTGTCTTTTGATATGTTGTTGGTCATGAGTTCACCAGCCCTGCAGGTAATTGAGTCAGATTAACCCTTCAACCTGATATCTGACCCACTTGGAACGTGCCCGCTTCTACAAATGTTTAAGCCCTTTCCTTAATATGCTTATTCCTATACATATATAAGCTTCACTGATTTTGCTTCTCTAGAGAACTCAGTTTAACACATCTAGTACAAAGAATTGTTCTTAAAAAGATAAAATCATATGAATGAGTTTTCTAAATTGGTTCCCAAATCTCGTCTGATTAATTTTAAAAGAACTGGTAACTGACCCCCCCCCAAAAAAAAAGGTGCTGCTAATCCAATGTGTGAAGTGTCAATATTAATATATGAAATTATGAAAAAAAAGAAAAAATATATGAAATATGATCACCAATGGGTCAAGTATTGGTGGGAAACAAGATTCTAGGTGATTGTGTGTTTAACATTTTCCTGCAATGATAATAAGTAGAGGGAAGCTGGCTGATTAGTCCTATTTATAATAAAGTGACAAAGGAAAGAGATGAGCTCAGGACTTCAGACTTAAGGCTCAAACACCAAATAAAAGACCTCGAGAGTCCATTTGTCCTGAGAGATTTATTTCTTGTAGTAACAGGGCTGATATTGCACACAAAAAAGCAGAATCAAATCCAAGATGGATGATGCCTTCAGGATCAGTGCTGAGAGGGTACAGGAAGGGTGGGGAAGAAAGGGGGAACCAATTACAAGGATCTACATAGAACCTACTCCCTGGGGTACAGACAACAGGGAAGTGGGTAAAGGGAGACATCAGACTGTGTAAAATATGACAAAATAATAATAATCTATAAATTATCAAAGATTCATGAGGGAGACGGGAGTGGGAAAGGAGGGGGGAAATGAGGAGCTGATACCAAGGGCTCAAGTAGAAAGCAAATATTTTGAGAATGAGGATGGCAACAAGTGTACAAATGGGCTTGCACAATGGAGGGATGTGTGGATTGTGATGAGTTTCCCCCAATTTAAAAATTATACATAGGGCTGAGCCCTGGTGGCATAAGTGGTTGAGTGCGGAACTGCAGCCCATGGGCTTGGCGGTTCAAATCCAGTGGCAGCTGGGTAGCACCCACGACCACCAGAGACAGTGATGCCCACAAAAAAATAATAAAATACATATATATATATATATATATATATATATATATATATATATATATAGCCAAATCTTATGAGTGGCTCGATTACACCCCCAAATGATTTCCTAACTTTGAGTGGTATTTAATGTTAAAATTAGGACATTGGTTGGGAAAAACTGGAATCATAAAAATCAAGATTGAGACATGGGAAGAATTAGGAAGTCTAACCCAACTGTGCCTGCTGATATGGAACCCGGGGCTTTGTCTAGAGCATCATCTCCTATTGTTTCTAGGCCTATAACTAGACTTAGGTCCCAACAAGTCTCAAGAAGTTAAATACAAATTGTGACCCAGGAAAAGGTGAACCACACTTTAAAAGAACTGCCTGATTTTGCTGACGTGTACAAACAAACCTGGAGAATGTGTGTGGGAGTCGCTAGCTATTAAGGGGAACATAAGGTTCTATGTTGGATCAGTCTGACTGTATCTATGTGGATCCACTCAGCACAGAGTCTTCATTCAAAGTTTCAACTTGAGACCTTAAGAAAGGATCTAATCATTTCTTCCATGGGTTGACAGAAACATGATTAAGAGGTGGCCTACCATTCATCACATTCAGCCACTGGCAGAATGTCCACATTGGTTCCTTGACATGTAGAATGAGGCCTCAGATGTGAGAGAAAGTGGACTGGACGGCATTAGACCAGCTTCTGGTTAGGAAAGGAGTGAAGCATAAGCAATACCATATTGGTAGAGGGATTGCAGAGATTCATGCCACCATCAAGGATCTGAAAGATAAAGGGGTAGTAATAGCTATCACATGCCCATCAAATGGCCTATTGGGGGCCCTGAGGACATAGAGGTTACATGTTGGGCTATCATCCAAAAGGTCAGTGGTTTGAAATCATTAAGTGCTCTGGGGAGGAAGATAGGGCTTTTTACTTGGAAACTCATGGGACAGTTCTGTCTCATCCTGCAGAGGCACCACGAGGAGCCATTGACTCAGCTGCCATCGACTCAATTTAGTCTATGCTACAATCAGGTGAGTTCTTCAAGAATGACAGATTATTGTGAACTTAACTAGACGGCGATTCAAATTGCAACTGCTGTTGCAGATGTAGTTTCATTGCTTGAACAAATACATCAAACTCCTGGTACCTGTTATGAAACTTGATGTGGCCAATGCTTTTTTCTTGATTCCCACTTTAAAGGATCACCAGAAGCAGTTTGCATTCAGGTGGTAAAAGGCCACCAATACACCTGTACCGCCACATCTCAAGTATTTCAATTCTCCAGCATTATGACATAATTTAGTCTTCAGGGCCTTGGATTTCCCCCCCTAACATATCACATTGATCCATTACATTGATGACATTAATCTGTTATGATTGGCAAAACATCTGCATGCTAAAGCAAAAACAGAATTGTCATTGTGTCAATCTGACTCTTGACAACCATATAGGACAGGGTAGGACTGTCCTAATGGGTTTCTGAGACTGTCTTTTTTTTTTTTTTTTTTTTTTACTGTAACTCTTTATAGGAGTGGAAATCCCTGTCTTTCTCCCATGGAACACCTGGTGGTATTGAACTGCGAACCTCACAGCCCAACTCATAACCACGATGTCACCAGATCTGCTCTCTGCATGCTAGAGGGTGGGTAATTAAAATTCAAGTACTTTTTTTCCCAAGTACTTTTTACCTCCGTGAAATTCCTAGGAGTCCAGAGGTATGGGGCATGTTAAACCCCTACTGACTGAATAAATTATCTGTCCCTCCCGATAACTTTTAAAAAGGCACAATGCCTAGTGAACAAACATGTCCTTTTTATGGAACATGCTACCCCAACCTACATATCAACTGACTTGAGAAGGCACTAACTAGTTTTGAATAGGGCCCAAAATAAAAGGCTCCTTAGCAGATTTAGGCTGCCTGCAAGCTGCTCTGACGCTAGGGCCATATGATTTAGCTGATCCAATGGTGCTTGAAATGACAGAGGTGTAGAGTGGAGTCTTTGGTAGGGCCTTATTGGCAATTAACAGCCCAGACTCTTGGGAATTTAAAGCAAAGCTCTGTCGGCTTTTGCTTTGCTCCTAGGCCTTAGTAGAGACGGAATGCCTAACCATGAGCCACTAGGTCGCCATGCAGCCTGAGCTGTCCATCACGAACTGGTGCTGTCTGCCCCAGCCATGTAGCCAGCTGTGCACAGCAGCCCTCCATCATGAAATGGAATGTTATAGAACAAGATCAGGCTGAGTAGGACCGGAAGTCACAAGCTGCATGAAGTGGCCCAGATGCCCGGTGTTCACTCCCCTCACACATCCTTCTCCTTGCCACTTTGTCTCCCATCTAGAAGGTTCTCAGCAGAGACCCCAGATTCAAAGGCCATGCTCCACTCCCAGCTCTTTCTCAATGGTAGTGTGGTTCCCTCTTCTGCCAAGAGATTAGCCCCTTTAAGGCTGGTGAATGGCAAAACTGAAGAATCCCCTTGTTAGGGCTCCATCCATTGTTTATGTTCTAGTGCTGCAGATCATTCATTCAGCAGCTTGAAACCTGGTGGTCCATGGGAGAAAGATGAGGCTCTCTACTTTAAGATTAATCCACCATGGCAGTTCTACTGTGATGCAGTGTTGCTGAGTCAAAATTGACTCCATGACCAAGTTTGGGTTTGAGTTACACCCACAAAGGCCTCAGGGACCTATTTGCTTAGCTAGCTGCCCACTCCCTTTGGAAAGCCACATCTTATTTGCATAGTCCCACCCAACTTTTTTTTTCTACCCATTTTATAGGGAGCCAGAAGACAATATAAAAATAGTTCCATGCACGCCTATCAGCCTCCTTTTATACAGGTTCCAAGTCTACACAGTGCCTCACCTTTCTACCGGTTGGGAAGCTACTGTCTGATGCCCAGGTTGTGTGTGAGATAGTGGGGTGATGGGTTGGGTGAAGTGGAGAGGTTGATTAAAGGAAGACCAAGAACAGGTAGCATATAGGTTTCTAGCAAGCAAGGCCTACTTTACACTCATGCGATAAACTTCCCCCAATTGATTCAAGGTAGCTACAATTCCTAAATGGGCAAATTGACACCATCTGGATGGTATAGGAAACAGTGACATCTTTACTATTTTATAATTTACAGAACTATAGCTGTGCTAAAGTCAGTGTGGCGAAAATAAAAATCAAGCTTTCTTCTGAGCATAAACCTCAAGTGGGAGGCCCAATGCCCCCTCCTCTTGTCCACGATTTGTTTCAATGGTTGTGGAGTAGTGGTCTAAACGATTTTATAATGTTTATCTACCAGGATCTAGTCAGCTTTGAGATTGTGGGTTCCTTGGGCCAACTCTACAATCCATCAAACGAACACTAAGGACCTAATAAGGATACACTGAATGCCTGCCCGTGGACCAAGACACCACGTGGCCTGAGATGCTGAACTGCTCATTTTATGATGGAGAAAAAAACATAAAAATCCACCGCCACCAAACTGTCCTTTATTCTAATTTTAATAATGGTTTAGATTTCCTTGAAGGCTTCCTTGAATTCTTTCTGGTCTCACAATTGGGTAGTGCAGGCCCTGAAGGGACCCAAACAAGAGACCAGATGTTTGATAAGTTCTTAGAGCGGTCTTCACGTCATGCCCCACTTGACCCCTTAACCCTTTCCTTGACTTTGGTAGTCAGCAGTCCTGGAGGTGAGCAGTGGGTGACAGTGGGGCTAACCCAAAGGCTTCCCTTTGAAACCAGCAGCTGCTGAAGGAAGAGGCTTGCTGCTCCAGAATGATGGTCTGGGAACCCTCACGACCGGGCTGCCCTGGCCGAGGGACAGTCGATGACAATGAACGATGGGTTGCTGGATTCCACTATCCATTAGTCTCAAGAAACCTCGTTATCATGTAAGTTATAGAGTATATTATGTATAAAGTTATATACGAAAGAGCTTCAGAAAGTTCACAGCCAAGTTTTTCCAAACTTGAAGATCTTGACAGCAGTCAGAACATGCTTGTTTGGGGCAGGGAAGGGAGTGGAGCAGTGTTCAGTATTAAAAAAAATAATAACATTTTCATCTACCCACATCTGAAGTGAAACAAAACTTCTGATGTGTTAAATTGTGTAGTTTCTGATTATATGTCTTCTGAAGTACAAAATTGGACATTAAAATGCATTCCCTACAAAAAGCAGTGGTAATTAATGGTACTTTGGTTCAACAATACTCAAAATGTTTTTAATTCTTTTAGTTATGTGTATACACGTAGACATACATGTATATCTTACTAGAGAATACAGACAAGATACAAATTATATGGAAGGCAGAGAGTTCCCTTAAGATATTGTTCCAAATGCTGACGACGTGGCCATCTTTCAGGCATCCCCACGCAGGTTAAGTGCTGGGTCAGGTCTTTCTTACAGGGTTGGTTCTGTAAGAGGCTGGTGGGAGGCACTATATGCTTTTATAGGCTGATCACAGACCCTGTGGCATCAGCTGGGCCAGTCAGGGAAGCATATAGCTGGGAAGGACTGGTCACCCACCCTTTCTGATGGCCCTTCCAGGGCTCCCCTTACCTAGCTTTTGTCAATGTATTTAGAGATTATGGAGATTAGTGATTTTAGTCCCTAACTTTGTTTATTGTCCCTACATACAAAGCTTAAAAGAAAATGCCTTCACGTCAGAAAAAATGTAGTGTAGCCATTGGTTAAACGAGTATACCAGCTCCCTAATCTTTCTGGGAAGAGCAGGATACAGGAGACAGAAGGTAAAATTTTTGAGATCTGTTGTCAGAACTGTTGACCTGTGGCCAACAAAATCTCTCTCTCTCTCTCTCTCTCACACACACACACACACACACACACACAGCATGCACGCACAGGCATGGAGGAGCTCTTTGCCATGAATGAAAACAAAAACACCTCTATTTCAAGTAACAGATGATTCATGTGTTTGTGCTTTTACAGCCTAACTGGCTGGTACTTGTATAAATGGGATTCTTTGCCAGGCTCCATTCTGGGAGAACAAACATGGGGCCCTAGCAGCAAGTAGGAAGCTGCTTCCCATGTTCATAGGCACAGGGCCAGGGCCAAGAAGTTTTTCCCCTAAGCGGTTAGGTTTACTCTTCCTCTATAGGCAAATACAAGGGCTCTTGGGCAACCTTTAGCTACCTAGTACCCTGAAATGCTGTGTGCTCTTAACTCAGGCATTCTTTCTTCCTCACGTCTCTCATCAAAACTTCCTCTCAGAGAGGGGTGTGTGGGTCCGCTTAACACATCTCTAACAACCCACTGCCACCCAGTCGATTCTGTGACTCTAGACAACAGGGTAGACCTGCCCTGCGACTCTGAGACGAACTCTCTGAAGTGAAAAGCCTGTCTTTCTTCTTCCCAAGGAGCAGTTCCTTACTTCTGGCGCCCAGGATTGGCAGCTTAATCACAGCCACACCCCCGGGCTCTCCTAGGGAACCCAATGGTCAGAGTGAGCTTCGCTCTCAGACTCAGTAGATGAGGTACTGGTTTTGGAGATCCCTCTCGGAGCACTTACTCATTTCTCAGGTGATATCATAAAGGAAAATGGCACTGTGCAGGGTGTTATGGTTCAAGTAGATGATTAAACTCACTGCCATCAAGTCATTTCTGGCTCCCAGTAACAAAAAACAAAAACGAAAACAAAAAAACCCACAACGGAGTGGAACGACTTCCCCAGGTTTCTGAGGCTGGGAAGGGTGGGGGGGTGTGGGGGGGGAGAGATGACATGTGGGCTTAGCCTGCAGACTCTCGGGTGAGCAGTCTGGGTGAGCAGTTCCAGGGCCCCACCCACCACATCAGCAAGGCTCCTCAGATCAGACACTTCTATTTAAAAGCCAAGCTTACTGCCAAGTAAAGTAGACTCCAACTTATACTGAATATATATATAATAACATATAGTTTGGGTAAATTACCATGACATAAAAATATATAATAAAATTTGACAAGAAAATGCAAATGGGGGCTGAGCCCTGGTGGTGTAAGTGGTTGAGTGCGGGACTGCGGCCCGTGGATTTGGCGGTTCAAACCCAGCGGCGGCTCTCAGGAGCAGCACTGGGTAGCGCCCACGACCACCAGAGGCAGTGATGCCCACCCCCCAAAAAAATGCAAATGGACTAATTTGATATCTGAAAAGTGTCTTAAATAGAATAAAACAAAACTATAGCTGTTGGCTCAATTCCATCAATTTTGTTTAATTTTCTTTGACTTATTCTCCTCATTTTCTGCTATCCTTTCTGCTGGCCGTTTCTTCAACCCCTTCATTTTCCTGGTTTGTAATTTGCTTAGGTCTTGCTTCTGCATGTGAATCCTTCCATAAGTTGTGCCAAAAGTGTCTTGGGAGATATTTTTCCTCTTCTTTGGCTATAAAACAATAATTAACAAAAGAATATTACATTAAAAAAATCTATCAGTAAGAATAATCCAAAAAAAGAAAAAAAAAGAATATGATTAGCTATATCCATATTGAGCACACTTTTTGTTTGTTTGTTTGTTTGTTTGTTTGTTTTTTGGGGGGGCATCACTGCCCTCAGGTGGTGGGAGTAGGTTGAGCACCCTTTAATGTTGCAGATTCTGTAGCCCATAAGAGACCCGTCTTAAACTTAAATGTACATACAGATGACCTGAGGTCCTTTAAAAATGAGCCTTTTCAACAACCCCCAGGTAAACTGTCAGATTGTAATTTGGGAAGCAAACCCACAGATGATCTTAGTTAGCACTGTCAGGCATTAAGAGAAGTCCTTATGTTCAGCTAAGTACATATCCTTTGATCTTTTTGAGCCCTACAGAGAAACAATTTGTATCTGTCTTTAAGAAATGCTAGGGCTCAAGTAGAAAGAATGTTTTGAGAATGTTAACAGCAAGAAATGTCCAAATGTGCTTTACACAAGGGGTGTACGTATGGATTT
The DNA here is from genome assembly GCA_004026705.1 of Nesogale talazaci. NCBI lineage: Eukaryota > Metazoa > Chordata > Mammalia > Afrosoricida > Tenrecidae > Nesogale > Nesogale talazaci. The sequence continues at coordinate 223,685 of PVJH01000011.1, read as the reverse complement.
TGATAAGAGTTATATGAGCATCCAATAAAACGATTTTTTGGCTGAGCCCTGGTGGCCTAGTGGTAGTGTGCAGCACTGTGGCCCAAAGGGTTGACAGTTCAAATCCAGCAGCAGCTCTCCAGGAGCAAGGCTGGGTCTCCTACTCCCACCAGGGCAGTGATGCCACACACAAAAGTAAATAAATAAATAAAACTATTTTTTAAAAAAGATTTAGTCTGTGAGAAGGAATGTTAAAAAGCTAAAACAAATACATACATGTGGTTTATACACTCGGGGCTCTTAAAGTTCACCCCAGTTCCCACCCCTCATTATATCAAAGCTAGTTTCCATGACTCTTACTGAGATTTTGAATATATAAATTGAGAACATTTTGTGGGAGTTTTTCTGTGTTTGAGAGAGAGAGAGAGAGAGAGAGAGAGAGAGAGAGAGAGAGAGAGAGAGAGAGAGAACGCGCGCATGGCTAATTTCAGCAATTCTGTTATCGTCCAGTCTAACTGGCCTATCTCCTTTTTCCTTTTCACCTTTGACTATATATCACTTTTATGATGTGTAGCCTTGAATGCAGAAGGCTATATATCCACTAAGGAAAGAAAAATGACATATGCAAATAATATGACACCACAGCCCAAGTCAGGTACCTTGAGAGCTTTGGGCATTTTCATAGATAACTTATAAAGGTCATCTGAGGCCAGGTGTGTCCTCCTCAGAACCAGATCCAACGAGGGTCCAATCTCTTCCAATTCAATCCGCGGAGTTCTGCAGCCAGATTTCTTCAACAGCAACCTATAGGAATAAAAAGGGGAAAGACTCTGGGGAATGTCCTGTACACAAATGTCTGCAAAAGACAGAAAATGTCTACCAAAACCCCGCAGCTGCACAGTCAATCCCACTGTACAGCGGCCTGTCAATCCCCTGCACAGGAGCAGACTTTCATCTTCCTTCCACCAAGTGGCTGGTGGCGTAAAAGCGGTAACCTTGCGGGGAACGGTCTGCAGCTGACCTGACAGCATCACCGGGGCTTCTTTGAAGAGAACTAGAGTTCCGTAAAATGTCTACAAGGTTAAACTTACTGAGTATAATAACACTGAGACAGTTTATGATCAATGATTAATTAAATCTTTTGAGACTGTGGGCGGTAAATCAACTCACTCAGAATAAACCTCTCTATTGCAGACATTACTGGCCCCTGTAAATCGGGATAGACATTAAAATCTTCACATAAAAAGTTGTGTGTGTGTGTGTGTGTTAGTCCGAGTAGACTAGAGAAACAAATTCATAGACATGCATATGGATATAAGGGAAAGGTTTGTACACAAGAGGAATAGAACATTGAGAAAGCATCCCAACCCAGTCCAGTCCAAAGTCTTAAGTCCAATATTAGTCCATATGTCCGATACAAGTCTATAAAGTCTCCTTCCGACTCACGAAGCACCTGCGGTAGACGTCCCGACGCTGGAAGGGGTCTCTCCATGGCTCCTTGTTTCCAGGGTTCAGGGTTCATCAGCTGTATCCATTGGCAGTGGGAGCATCTAAGCGCTGGCAGGGGTCTCCACATGATTTCTCCGACCCTAGAGGTCTGGCTCCATCAAGGCAAGCCCATGTGGCTTCTCGTTTGGCTCCTCCAGTTTCCAGGAATCAGGATTGATCAGCATGCTGTCATCTCGTCTTGTCAGTAATTCGTCTCTTGGAGATTCAGTCCAGTCTCCCTTCTCCAATTGGGAAATACTGCAGAAAGCCATGCCCACACAAAGGCCTCATTGTCCATCTCTAGGTAGACAAGCTAGACTCTACCCCTAGACTTCCAATCATGAAACTGACATGAGTATATGACTGCCAAAGAATGTGTGTGTGCCTGCGCAGAGACAGAGACCTATTTACGTTATACTGAATTTGTTCCAGTAGCTGGGATTCCACAAGGTAAAGGGGGTTGATGGAATAATGGTATTTATAAAAGATCAACTTTTTTATACAAAAGTGAGGGTGTGGAAGAGGTAGCAGGTGACATGAGAGAAGTGCAACGAGAACAAATCAAGAAACCAGGAGAGCAGCAAACACCAGGGAGCCACGTGCAAAAGGTCCTGTGCAGCGTGGGGTCCTAAGGATGCCACGCAGCCGGACCAACCAGCAGACACGCACATAGGCGCAGTCCTCTGCCAGAGAGGAGGTGAGGAGACAGTGAGCTATACCCACTTGAACAAGACCAGTTAGGGTTGCTACTTCGATTCTGACTGATGAGTTATGAAAAAGGAAAAAAGGAAAGAATAAGCTGTGCCAAAACATCAATCAAGAAAAGCTATGCTACCATTTAAAATTAGAGTTAGTAAATCCCATGCGGCCCAGCAGGGGGCTAGTACAGGAAAACATTCACTCTAAACAAGGACCCTTGACAATCCTTTTGCAGAAGAAAATGTGGGAAGAATATTTGCCTCACACCCACTGTGGGGTAATGTTTTTAGGAACCAAAATTGGCTGGTAGCAGGACATGTTCCCTAAAAACTAATTCAAAGACCCATCGGGCACAGTGACCATTTGGCTCTGCTGATCACACATATGTCTGCGTTTCCCCTGCATTTTTAGCACCAATAACACATTCAAATTCTTCATAAAGATACAAGGGAGAGGGCTGAGCCCCGGTGGCATAGTGGTTGTGCGCGGGACTGCGGCCCACTGGGACGGAGGTTCAATTCCAGCAGTGCTGGGCCTCCTACTCCCACCACCGGAGAGCAGTGATGCCGTGCCCCCCCCCCCCCCAAAAAAAAAAAAAGATACAAGGGAGCTTCAAAAAGTACATGGAAAAGTGGAATTAAAGATCATGAATGTTTGAAACCCCTTCTACAGCACAGGACACTTTCAAGGTGTAGTGATCATGCACTGGATTGGTAACCTCAAGGTTAGCAGTTCCAGACCACTAGCCACTCCTTGGGAGAAAGATGAGGCTGTCTACTCTCAAATTACAGTCTTGGAAACTCACAGGGTCAGTGTTAACTAGTTCTGTGAGTCAGAATTGACTCTAGTGGTTGCGAGTTCTACAACAAGTAATCAAGGAAATGGTATGTCAAATTTCAATTGAAAAGATCTCCCACTTGCTAAAGTGCTAATTTCCAGCTATGATGGTTAGGTCTATCATGCCAGCTAGACCAAGAGAAATGTGTGGGTGAAGTTTAATCAGGTCGCAGTTTGATAGGAGGGCAATGAGATAAATGGCTCTGCAAGGCCCACCCTTGTCTCTCTTGCTCGCTGGTGATCAGACCAGCATGCTGTTGCTTTAGCTAGGTCTCTGCCTTAACCTGTGTGCTGCATTATCTGTGGGCCAGGCCAACCCAACCCATGGATCATGTAGCTAGAGCTTGTGGGGCTCTTTCAAGACCTGCTTCACCAGAGCTTGAGGCTGGTGGAACCTGTCAGCAGGCTTGAGTGCCAGATCCCAGCAGGGAGCGACTCACTGTTGCTGACCACCCTGCTGCCTGCTGCCTGCAGGCAGACTCTATCTGCTTTTCCTGGGGGAAGACTCCACAGCCTGCTTCCTTGATGAACTCCGCCCACTGTACTGTTGTATGGATTAATCAGCTGCTATATCCCTTCTCACTGTATAAACTTATACACACACACACACACACACACACACACACACACACACACACAATCATAAGTGTCCTGGTTGTGTTTCTCTAGAGAACCCTAACATACCGGCTAAATGGAAAACTTGATAGCTTATTCCATACCTGCCATATCCACACCACTCAATTACCACTGTGCATGGCACAACAGTACGTACTAAAAAAATGCAGTTCAAACCTGTGATAGTTACAGAATCTGTTATCAACTTGAGACTGCAAGAGTGAAAGAGTGGCGTTCAGCCTGTCAATCAGGTGGCAACTTGATCTCACTGGAAGTGCTAAGGAGATAAATAGCTCGCTAGAGGCGGGCCACACACTCACTCCCTGTGAGACATTCCTGTTGACAAGGCAATGGAGCTACACAGAAGTCCTGGAGCTGGAGGAGGAGTCACATGGAGACTCCTGCTACTGCTGAGATGCTTCCACAAGACTTCCCACACACTGGCCTGTGATCTTCTGCATTCAGTGTCACTGCATGTGTAACTTGAGTCTTAAGAGGAATTTATAGATTGGTACTGGACATATGGGTTACTATCGAACTTATAGACTTGATCTGGACTGGCTATTTTCTCACTATTCAACTGCTTTTGTATATAAAGTTCTTGCTTATACACGAGTGCCTATGAATTTGTTTCTTAGTCAACCTGGACTAACAAAATCAACCCAGCAGCTCCATGAAAGAAAGATCTAGCTACCGCCTTCTATAGAACTTAAAGCTAAGAAAAACTCATGCAGATCTTTAAATATATCAAATATTATATAGTCATTAAGAAATGTCATGCATTTACAATTGAACAGTCCACTATTTTCTCTCCCTTTAGGTTGAAATACCAACTTCAAATAGTTGTTATAGACCAAGAGGTTCTCTGAGTACCTAGAATATCATTTTCCTTTATAAAATTACTATTACATCCTTCATGTTACAGGCTGACCACTTGTTTTCATTAAACTCTGCCTTGCTACAATGTGTTGGCTTTTTTTTTTTTGGTGGGGGGGGGGCATCACTGCTCTCTGGTGGTGGGAGTAGGCGGCCCAGTCTTGCTGCTGGACTTGAACCTCCAACCCAGTGGGCCGTAATCCTGTGCACAACTACTATGCCACCAGGGCTCAGCCCGTGTTGGCTTTTTGTTTTGGGGGCATCACTGCCCTCTGGTGGTGGGAGTAAGAGGCCCAGCCTTGCTGCTGGATTTGAACCTCCAACCCAGTGGGCTGCAGTCCTGTGCACAACCACTACACCACTGGGGCTCAGCCCCCTTGTTGACTTTTTAAGGTAGGTTTATTGCTTCCTGATAATTCTTATTTCTCCCCATAAAACCTAACCAATACCAGAATGGTTCATTCACTGCCATCAAGTCAATGCCAACCCATTGGGTCACTGAGTTTCTGAGTTCTAACAACTCTTCCCGGGAGTAGGAAGTCCGTCTTTCTCCAGTGGAGTATTAGAGGTTCTGAACTACCGACCTTGTCAATCACAGTCCAACGTGTAACCACTCTGCCACTGGGGCTCCTAGAGAAGCTCCTTTAAGAGCAGCATGGCCATTACTCAAGATTGAGTGCTTCACAGTAAGGGCTCTGACTACAGTCAGAACCTGCATACAAATGGTCACTGAAGTAGGATGTGCACAAAGAGGTTCACCGGGGGCTTGTTCTCCTACAAGGTCAGAGTCACATTCATGTCACTTCATGTGCAGAGATCCTCTCATTCAAGAAGCTCAAAACCGTCTGATAAACCACATTGCTCTTCACAAATTATGTCTGTGAATACTAAGCATTACCTAATTCGTTGATAAACTAAGGGGCTTACTGAGTGGAAGCAGCCATGAAAAAAGGCCAAGGTTCAGGACCATGCCATGAGAACGCCTGGGGGCTGCTTTAGTTCCGACACCCTCCTCTGCCTGCTCCCCTCTACACGTGCACCTTCTCCCCTAAGGCACAGCGACGGACTCACAGATGGCAGTAAGAGCCGATGGCCTATGTGGACTCTCTACATCTGCAGGGAAGACAGACGCTCTGAGCAGCAGTGGCCTGGATTGGAGTCACACTGCCAGCTCAGAAGGGATGCGCCTGTCGCCCACACCCCTCCCGGAGAGGCACGTCCTAACTGCTAAGCTAAGCCACATGTTCTGGGCTGGTTTCCTGCTCCCCTACCTCCACTGCCTTGCCCCGCACCTGGTAGCTCGCTTTTAATCATGCTGTCTCTTTTCAATTTCAAATCAATCACTAACAGGCATCACAGGGCACGTATGACCCCGTGTAAACTTTTAAACACCATCTGTTTGTCAGTGCTATAAACTCAACTTTTTGTCTTCAGTATGTGAGCTCCCATGCTAAGCTGTAAATGATTCAAGTTATATTCTTAAAGTAAGTGTGTGGGGGGGAGGCAGTTTTCAATATAAGTAGTTACAATGCTGCGCATTTTGCTTTATTTTCTCTGCATTTATTTAATTCTTATAAATTAATCTTTCGGGCTGAGCCCCGGTGGCGTAAGTGGTTGAGTGCGGATCTGCAGCCCGCGGGCTTGGCGGTTCAAATCCAGTGGCGGCTGGGTAGTGCCCACACCACCAGAGGCAGTGATGCCCACAAAAAAACAAACAAAAAAAATTAATCTTTCCCTTCATTAACTACAGGTTTGGGTTTAAGTAAACACTTTCCTTGAACTTGTTCACCATGAAAGGATTTCAAGCAGTCATTATTATTAATTTCTCAATCATGATAACTTTTGTATCCCGAGTCTATCTGATTTAAAAGTTTTCAAAAAGATTTTTTTAAAAATATGCATTCTCGTGATTTTTCATCTTTGCTTTCTTAATCTCTAAACAGCAATCACCTGCTTATAATACATGTTGGAAGCCCCTAAACCAAGCAGATATTCAAGTAACACACTTAAGTTCTCAATCTGAATTAGCTTTTCAAGAAACCACTCGTTATCAAGACACACAGTTATTTGAGTATTTACACGTATTTGGTCTTTTATCTTTTTAATACAAGGAAAACCAAAAAAAAAAAAAAAAAACCATAGTAGTGTTCATGATATGCAAAAATAAAATATCACTGTATTGATACCGGTGGAACCAAAGGTGGAAATCATTCGTTGCCAAAAGATGTGAATCTAGAATGATGATGGCAACAAATGTACAAATGTGGTTTGCATACAGTAGATGTATTGATTGTGGTAAGAGTTCTGTGAGTTCCCAAGAAAATGATTTTTAAAAAATGACGTGAATCTTTTCATCTTCTTTTTTTCATTTGTTTTGTTTTGTTTTTTTGGGCATCACTGCTCTCCGGCGTTGGGATTAGGAGGCCCAGCCCCACTGCTGGAATTGAACCTCCGTCCCCGTGGGCCGCAGTCCCGCGCACAACCACTACGCCACAGGGGCTCAGCCCTGAATCTTTTCATCTTAATGAACCGGTCCTACTATATATCCCAGACCCACAGTGCTACCTGCCCTGACACACATATTAACCCTGGAATGTGAAGCCAGGTAAGAGGCACTACAGTGCACAGGCACCCAGCCCAGACGACGCTAACAGCGTGCATCCCAGTCTGACTCCACTGTGGGTGTCGAGGTCCTCTTTAGGAAAGGGAGGCTGCACCTGTCAGTACACACCTTTCTTTTACAAAAGTGCCAAGTATTAAGCTCACTTTTCCGAATAAAAGTCTGTTGCAAGGCTATATATCACAGTGGAAGGAGGAGGCAAAGGAATGAGGCTGGCGAGAAAAGGGAGGTGAATCGAGCCCTTATGTCCTCTTGCTCCTGTCAGACCCCACCATTCACACCCAGGGCTTGGAGACGCACTTGGGCTGGCCTACGAAGAGCACAGTGCCCCAAACCCAGTAAGGCAACACAAGGAGACACTGCAGAAAACATAGGGAAGTCAGGGCTGAACTGATGTTTTAGGCTGAGAGAGAGCATATTGTTAGAGATTCCTCTGAAAATTCCCCAAACTTCTGGCTTGATCCCCATTCTGGGCGCGAGTGTAGACAAGCAGTGTCCCTACACCACCCACCGTGAGGTCTAACAAAAGCACGCTCAGCAAAGGGACTTACTTATAGCTTCGGAAATGAATCTTCCCATTCAGGGCAGTGAAGTGCAGGACATGCTCCAAACCAGCCAGGCGGATATTTGATACCGTGGGGCCTCTGAAGAAATCTAAAAGCATATGGCAAGTTTGAAAAAAAAAACAAACACATTTACAATTCAGTTACAAAGTGCTACACCTATTGAAAAGATGCCTGAAGTCCCCCTCCAGGCCCCACCCCTACCGCCTTTACCACGTAACCTCAAGGTTTTGTGTTGCGTTCACTAAGCCAAGTGATTTTTAGTTTTAAAGCAGTTCTTCCCCTAAGCCAATGCTACTATCAGAATGCATACCGATCATATCCAAATGTAGCTTCTAAAAATGGCTGTTCCAACAGTGACTTTTAAAACAAAGCTAATAACAAAACTAGGCTTTTCTTCTATCAGAAAAGTCAATACATTTCTAGTAAGAAATAGCAACTATGTGAATACAGCTTAGAAATCAGAAAAGAACCTTTGAGAAATCAAGACGGATCGCCTCGTGGATGGGGTTAAATGAAAATACTTGAGAAGCATTTAACTAAGGAAAATTACAAATAAAGTACAGCCAAGTTCATTACTTAACAACTGCCCCAAGGTAGGTGACGTGAGGAAGCAGGAAATCCTATTTCTATCCCAATCTGTACCACCTGGATTTTCCTTCCCACCAGAGCCCGCTGTATCCAGGAGAGGAAGAGGGAGGACTTCTGTGGACACGGCTATGCCTATCCTTTGTTGTTTGCTTTTCCTTTATTTTTTTGGTGGTAACATATCTAACATTTGCCATTTCAACCACATTCCAACATACAATTCTGTGACATTATATTCAATGTGTTATGCAATTATCTCTATCCATTTCTAAATGTTTCTCATCCCTCCCATTAAAAACGGTGGCGGGTATATAATCTCCTGTCAACTTAAGCAAAGGGGTGGAGTCTAGCCTGTCAATCAGGTCATAGTCAATGAGGTCTCTGTGTGGGCATGGTCTTCTCCCAACGATTCTGGAAACTCTTGCCTTCCTCCCTGGAAGCACGACATACTCTCTGCCTTGTCTCCCTGGGAGAGATTGTGTTGACAAGCCACATGGAGCTACGCTGATGGAACCAGAGCCCTGGAGCTGGAGGAGCCACGTGGAGACCCCTGCCACCACTGAGATGCTTACACTGCCACTGGATCCACAAGACTGTCCACACAGTGGCCTGTGATCCTCTTGCGTCTGGCACCTTTACATGTGCTGTGTGAGTCTGAAGAGGATTTAGACCGGTATAGAGCATATGGGCTAATATTGGATTTATGGACTTGATCTGAACTGGGCTGCACTGTTTTCTTAATATACAATTACTTTTTATATAAAGTTCTTTCTTACACACACATGAGTGTCTCTGGATTTGTTTCTCTAGTTAACCTGGACTAATACAAAAGCCCAGTGCCCCTTAAGCAATAATTTCCCATCCCCAGGGCTAACCATTAATAAACTCTCACTTCTAGTCATTTGCCTTTTCTATTGAATTCATACATGATCATACCATATTTGTCCTTTTATAACCAATTTACATCGCATAGCAGATTTTCAAGATATATCCATCTCATCACATATAGGAGAAATTCATTTTTCCTATAACTGAAAATGACTCCATTATATGCCCATGCCACTTGGCCACTTTGGATGGGAGCCACTTTGGCCTCCTGTGATGCAGTGAGTATGGGTGTGGATGAATCCATCAAGGAGCAGTGCTACAGATCAATCTGTTTGACTGTTAGAGGAAGTGCCAAACTGGCTAAAGAAGACCTTCACTGGGAGGAAATCTCATTAGGATGTGGTACAAAATAGATGCAAGTGCTCCCTACAAAAACAAAACTTTCTCAGAGGCTGGACTTTAAGATACCGGAGTCTAAATATCATTACTCATGAAAAACTTGCTGATGATTTTGTCAAAACCTAATTTTCCTTCAGCAGTCAAGTTGCTCCCACCCTACGGGCTGTGTGTGGCAGCATTACTGACCTCATAGTCGCCCTGAGGAACAAGTTACTTATGTTTCGGTCTGCTCTGAAATTGCTTTTCCTGTTTTTTTACCGTTCCTCTGTTAGCTTTTAAGAATCAGATGAAAGAAGAAAGTTTTAAGCACAAAATATGAACATTTACCAGGTCAAATTTTCTAACATGATTACTATAAAAGAACCCCAGGATCCAACAGTACTAAACAGTTATCCTATGAGGCCAAGATTTTCCACTAACCACCAAACTAAAATTCACAAGGCAATAAGATAACACAAGCATACATAAGGGAAGGGTTTCTGACAGAGGGGGGATGCCAACCTTACTGGCACAAATGCAGATATGTCTAGAAACATGCCGTTTTCCCTGGTTGGAAAATAATAGAGTATTGCTGACATATGAAGAGTGTTAACAAAAATCAATTCACTTAACAAATAAGTACTAGAGCATCTGTTATGAACAAAGCACTGTGGTTGGCACAACGGATGATATAAAGTTAAATGACATACTGCCCCCTCTTTATCAAGAACCCACAATTTCAAGAGAAACAAGAGCAACTGCTATTTAAGACAGCAACTTGGTGGGAGAGCAGTATAAAGAAAGACCACTGGAAGACTCAAGGACAGACCATTTCAGTTGAGGGAAGGCTCATGAAAATACTGCTTGAATGTGAAGAATTTTGACAGTACGAAAGTAAGAACAAGCATGCTAAGCAAAATAAACTATGAAAAATGGTTTTATTTGACTCTGAGATGCATATGTATAAAGTAGAAAAGGCAGGCTGGAGCTAATGGAGGGATTACAGTTTTATGTGATGGACACTGAAGAGTCACACGATTTTTGTGCTGATCTCTGTATAAGAATCAAAGTGGGCCACAAGCCCAATCGTAAGAGTGGCATAAAGAAGAGAATTCATGGGTCAGATGAGCATGAAATATGAATTTGATGCCTAGAGTGAGAAATGATCATCTACAGAAATAAGGAAAAGTGAGACTTGAAGCTTGATGGAAAAGCAGAGAAAAATGTTAAGAGTTCAACAGAAATTTCAAGAATGTCTGGTAGGCACCTTGCAGTTTAAGATCTGAAAGATGTCCAGGTCAGAGTTACTACAGAATAGTTAAGATAGTGATTACAGTAACAAGAGGCTGAAGAAAAAAAAAAATGTGTGTGTGCGCATGTCAGCTCTCAAATTGCAAAAGACAGAAAACTCCTCAACGTAAAACAGCTCATGTAAAGAACTACGGGATTAAATTATGAACATTTACATAATTAAGTACTTTACATCTATAAGAAGGAATAGAGACTATGTCTTATATAGTACTACTATAGTGATTGCAAAGATATTTCCATATATAATTCAAAGTGGAACAAGTGTTTATGACAAGCTAGAATTAAATAAGGTAGAGAAATACAATTATTTGCTAACCAACTGAGGGAGAAACAAAGAAATGCATATTAAAGATTAAAGGGGATCTTTGATTGAAGAACACAATATAAGGCACAGGAATGAATGTTTTTATTTTGTGAATCTGATTTTGGAAATATACAGTTATTTTATACTAGTATACAATAAAATTAAGCTTTAAAAATTCCTTCTCCTTTAAAATGCTTTTTATATCAAGTACTTGAGAAATGCAAAGGATCTAAAGAGAATTAAAAAAAAAATAAGGTTCAAAGCTCTAAGGCTTATTCCACCTGACTCCAAGCCTTACAATAAAGCTACAGTACCAAGGGCAGTTTGGTATAGGTGAAAAGAGTTGCGGACCCATAGAACAGGACAGAGAATTCAGAAACAGTCACCATGCCGATTATCAAGAAAGGTGCTGCTGCCACGTCAGTAAGGGAAAGGAGAATCTTTCCAGCAAATGGTACTACACCATTAGGTAGCAACGGAGGGCAGAGGGTGCTGAACAGTGACCCTTACTGACGTCACACTGTACACTCTGTACAACACTGTGTGTACAACACTGTACATACCTCATAAGCCTAAAACAAATGTAAAATCTAAAAGCTTCTAGAAGACAATATAAGAAAAATAACTGTAATCTTGGAATAGGCAAAGATTTCTTGGATAAAATATACTAAGCTCAAACCATTAGAGAAAAACTAACATTGACTTCATAGATTAAAAATTTCTGGGGCTGAGCCCCGGTGGCGTAGTGCTTGTGCGCGGGACTGCGGCCCACTGGCATGGAGGTTGATTCCAGCTCCACGGAGCAAAGGCTGGGCCTCCTACTTCCACCACCTGAGGGCAGTGATGCCCAAAACAAAACAAAACACAACAAAACAAAACAAACAAAATTTCTGTTCTGGGGCTGAGGCCCGGTGGTGTACGTGGTTGAGTGTGGAACTGCAGCCTGCGGGCTTGGTGGTACAAATCCAGCGGCGGCTGGGTAGTGCCCACGACCACCAGAGGCAGTGATGCCCACAAAACAAACAAACAAACTTCTGTTCTTAGAAAAGCCAAAAAAAAAAAAAAATTCTTCACTACCATTGTGTTGATTCCAACTCTGTGTAGGGTTTCTGAGGCTGCAAATCCTCATAGGGGCAGACAGCCTCATTTTTCTTCCTTGGCGTGGCTGATGGATTTGAACTGCCAACTTGCGGCTGGAGCACAAGGCTTCTGTGACAGTGCCACCAGGATTCTTTGACAGGTACCATTAAAATAAAACACAAACCAGACTGAGAGAAAATATTTGCAGAGCATATGTCTCAACGGTTTTATAGTACCAATACAGGCAAAATACTAGCAAAAATGCAGCACAAAGAACTGTCCTAAGCCATTTGCTGGTGGTGACAGAACAGTATGACTTGGCAAGCAGTTTTGAGTTTTCTCTTAAAATGAAAACTGTATTATTCAAATATCCCAACCCTTCTATTTCTAGGCATTTATCCAAAGGAAACGAAAACCCATGTCCTCATAATCACTGGTACACGTCTTCATAGCAGTTTTATTTGGAATAGCCGAAATCTAAAAACAACAAGAATGCCATCAATAGATGACTAGATAAACAAATTGCGACATAACTATACACTGATAAACGTTTGGCAAAGTAAAAGAATAAACTACTGATACATGCAACAGCACAAATGAATTTCAAAATAATTGGGCTAACACAGGCACAGTCAAAAAGTACATTCCATTTATCAAAAAGCCTGAAACAAGCAAACTATTCTAAAGCAAAAAAAAAAATAGAACAAAGTCTACAGGGAAGGGAGAAAAAAGATGGACTACAAAAAGCCTCGGGGCCACTTCTGTGATCGTGGACACGGTTCTATATCCTGACTGCAACAATGTTTTCATGGGTTTGTCAGAATCCAGCACATTTTAACACTTTACATTGTACCTCGAATTTATTTGGAAAAACCAAAGAATGGGAGCACCTTTGAATTATGGTGTCGGAGAAGAACATTGGATATACCAAGGACTGCCAGAAGAACAGAACAAGTCTGTCGCAGAAGCAGCAGTACCCAAACACCGCTCTTGGGGCACGGAAGCGAGATGTTGGACATGTGGTTATCAGAACAGCCAGTCCCCGAAGGAGGGCATCCTGCCTGGTGACGTGTAAGATCAGTGAAAAGAGGAAGACTCTCAAGAGATAGACTGACAAAGAGGCCACAACAATGAGGTCACGCCAGCAAAGATCTTGACTTGGCAATGTTTCTTTCTCCTCGGCAAGAGGTCACCGACTAGGAGTACTCAGTAGGACCTGACAACCACATACTGACAATATGGGGGTGGGAGGATACGGCTGTAAGACCAGGGAGGCTAAGTGAAACCGGCTTCATCTTCAATTTGAACCAGAAGTACATGTGATATACCCGTAACTTATCTTAAACACATTGCATAAACAATGACCAACTCACAAGCCCGTTACAACCTAGTATCCATAGCCAATCTTTCCAAAATAATTTCACATAAAAACAAAACAAAACGGGGTTCCTTGGACAAACAGCTGACCCCAGGGCTGGGGCCAAGACAGTCCAAAAGGAGACTGAAGCATCATCTAGAACAAAACACCAGTCTCTAAAATGGGCAAGAATAACACTCTGCATAAAGAGAGCTACAAGCAATTCACATTTACAACAGTAAATGGTAAAAGCTAAATAAACACCTAATGACACAAGAACCTGCTTTGCAGGTTCCCACCACCTGGTCAACAAACGGTGACAAAGACGTTCTAGAAAATGTAGACATGGAATCTGGTGGGCGGTCTAGCTCATGGTTGATTCAGACTCACCTCCTGGTTGTGATCCTTGGACAAGAGCGCCCCATGGTGGCTGAAATGAGAACAGCCACTGCCCCCATTCTGATGTTTCCCGCTCGCTGATTTCCAGCTCTCCCTTCCTAGCAAGAAACTCCCCAGGGAATCTTGAGCTGTCACTGCTCTTATACTTCACCAGGTTGTTGCCGGGTGTCATGAGTCAGTGCTAAGAACAACCCTGCCGCGGTAAGTAAACACTGCCCAGGCCTGCACCATCCCTCGAACAGCGTGTGTGTGCCCCTGGGGCGGTCACTGCGTCATTCTATCCGCTTTCTCACGGACCATAGCAAGCATGCTGTCTTTATCCAGTCCCTCTCGTTAAGGCATTTGGTGCTGTGTACAAAGTTCTCCTGACTTTGCCTGCTACGTGCTCCCAGGATACATATGTGGTACAGGAGAGAATACACATCTACAATGTCCTCTTGTCAGGCCTCTGTGTCTGGGCCTACTCCCACATCAAGACTCTCCACAGATCTCTGCTATCACAGGACAGTGGACCTAACAGCCTTTCCTCACAGTCTTTCTTATCTTTAACGCATACAAACGTCCCAGCATCTTCCCCTCCTTCCATCACCTTTTCGTAACTCTCTGCTTGTTTACTGCGGTCCCCCTTTTCCAAGGTTCACACTTGTCTGAGGGTATTTTTTAAGCCCATCAGAAGCAAGAAAGTCTGTAATTCATTTCAACCACTGCTATGTACTATGGACTATGTACTTTTATCCCTGTCCCAAGGATATAATTCCTTATTTACCCTTTCCCTCATTTAAAAACAAACATTAAAGCAGTTCACCTGTGAAACCTTCTCACCACAAAAATGTCCACATTTATGTTTTATAGACAATTTTTGGAGTTCCTGAACCCATTAGAGGCCCACAGAATCACTTGATTTCATTTGTGCACAAAAAAACCCAGGAGATGTCTTACTTCTTATTTACCCTGAAAACTCAACTTCCCCCGACACTTTGCCACCTCATTCTATTCCTCTTCAAACTGCCTTCTTTCTATGATCCCATTCCTCTTGGGTGTTGACTCCCACCCCTCATGACTGCATTATGTGGTCCTTCCTGCCATCGAGTGGAAGCACAAAATAAGGCGGAGTAAGCTTTTAATAAAGCTGTGTGCTTGTTTTTCGATTTGCCAGTATGTCGATTCCAACTTTTTTGTGTGTGTGTGGTATCACTATCCTGGTGGGAGTAGTAAGCCCAGCCTTGCTGCTGGATTTGAACCGTCAGCCCTGTGGGCCGCAGTCCCGCACACAACCACTACGCCACCAGAGCTCAGCCAATTCCAACTCATTGTGCTCCCTGAATGCCTCTTCCAGGAAGCTCCACCTCCACCCACCCCTCGCCATCTGTATACCTCCCTCCCTAACAATAGTACATGGAAAAGTTGAGGGACAAAAAGGAGCACCAAAGACATACACGGTAACAAGCCTATTGTCTAGGGGTATAATACCATAAAGAAGGAAATTTTAGTCATTAACTTTTACCATGTGGGCAAGGGAACTTCCAAAAGTTCATTAAGTTTCTGTATCCTTCAGATTCCATTTCCCTCCCCAGCAAACCTGTGAAGTATCCTTGTGTGTCTGTGTGAGTGCGTGCGTGCATGCGCTCCCACAGGCTTTGAAAGTTTGAGGGAAAATTCCAGTGTCTTTTCATTACATTTTCCTATAAACTCCCTTGTGTACGGAAACTTCAAAAGCATAAATGTAATTATGAATATGATTACCAAAATTGTTCCCCTGAAATGTCAAATATTTTGTTACATAAAATAAATAAACTAAACTTAGCATTCTTTAAGTACCCAGTGCTGCCCAGCTAGAATGAAGCGGCCGAGCGCCAGCAGGACCAGTCTCAGCGATGGCCTGGCTGAGCTACTCACCTATGAAGAGACTTTTCAGCCTTCTGTAATCCTCAGTCACAGCAAAGTCATGACCAGCAAATATGAGCATGGGTTTGGTTCCCTCAGGACATTTACTGTTCTAGGAAAATAAAAAGTTTAATTAGTAACTATCAAACTGTGCACTTCGCTTTCTTAAAAGTCAGGATGGGGCTGAGCCCCGGTGGCGTAAGTGGTTGAGTGTGGAACTGCAGCCCGCAGGCTTGGCGGTTCAAATCCAGCAGCGGCTGGGTAGTGCCCACAACCACCAGAGGCAGTGATGCCCACAAAAAAAAAAAAAGTCAGGATGTACACTGTAATGTGCTTTCACTTTAACTTACCAAAAAAAATGTGTATACTGATTTCAATTTGAAACCCAAGAATATTTTTAAAGCTCACTGTTTTTTATGGTTTTAAAAAAGAAAATTCGGGCTGAGCCCCGGTGGTGTAGTGGTTGTGCGCGGGACTGTGGCCCACTGGGACGGAGGTTCAATTCCAGCAGTGGGGCTGGAATTCCCACCACCGGAGAGCAGTGATGCCCCCCCCCCAAAAAAAAAGAAGGAAAATTCTTCCTCTCTCACACTGCCAAATAAATTAAGATATCAGAGTTAGTTTTAAATATCCACCTTTGCAAAGAACAAAAAAGCTAGATGTGCTAGAAAAAAATAATAACCAATAGCCACCATCCTAAAGTTAAAAATGTATATTAAAATGACTTTTTAATATTATACCTTTCCAATGTATTACATTAACACTGTTGTGGCAGTCACCTAATCTGGTGTCAATTTGAAGATTAAGAGTGTAAGGATCGGGGGGCTAAGGCCCCGTGGCGTTTAAGTGGTTGAGTGCGGGACTGCGGCCTGCAGACTTGGCAGTTCAAATCCAGCTGCGGCTCTCAGGAGCAGGGCTGGGTAGCTCCCACAACCACCAAAGCACAGTGATGTGCCCTGCCCCCCCCCCCAAATAAAAACAAACAAACAAAAAAGAGTGTAAGGGTGGAGGCTAGCCTGTCAATCTGGAAACAGCCAATGAGACCTCTGTGTGGGTAAGGCCTTCTCCTGAGAATTCTGGGAAATGAGGTAATTCCTTCTTAGAGACGAGACACTATCTCTCTAGGTTCACTTCCTGTGAGACTTTCTACTGACAACACTTGCTGCCTGAGAGACTCGACTGACAGCGCTGGCTCTCTGCAAGACATCCCTGAGGAGAAGCCACATGGACCTACCCTGATGTGGCCAAAAACCTGGACCTAGAGAAGCCACGTGGAGACTCCTGCCAGCACTGAGATGCTGACAACACCACTGGATACAAAGATTTTCTACTCACCAGCTTGTGATCTTCTAGATTTGGGGTCATTGCATGTATCTCACGAGTCTGAAGAGGACTTTATAGATTGCTGCTGCTCATATTGGCTAATATCAGACTTAGAAATTTGATCTGGACTGGGTTGGGATGTTTTTCTCAAAGTTTAATTGCTCTTGTATATAAATCTCTCCCTTAAGGGCTGAGCCCCGGTGGCGTAGTGGTTGTGCGCAGGACTGCGGCCCACTGGGACGGAGGTTCGGTCCCAGCAGTGGGGCTGGGCCTCCTACTCCCACCACCAGAGAGCAGTGATGCCCCCCCCAAAAAATAAAAAAATAAATAAATCTCTCCCTTATATCCATAAATGTTTCTCCAAGAATTTGTTTCTCTAGTCTACCCAGGCTAAACACAAGTGTTAAAATGAAGATTATTAGTTTTGTTTTTACAAGATACAGAGTTGTGCTGTCTTTAGCATTCCCATCTCTTGGTTCTACTATGCATTTGCAATAGCCACACAGAATTTAAAGACAATCTTCAAGATTAAAGGGTTTACTAAGGAAGTTGACAGGTATTAAAGTAAGTGAGAAATGTTCAGAACAATTCCAAAATTTCTTTCATCTTTTCTAATAGAACCCCTAACAGGCATACCCCTCTGCTGGAAGCTTCAACCCAAAAGCTTCAGGTCAGCACACCTAGTTCCCTGAATTGAACCCTAGTTCCCAGGGTCACCCCCCACCCCTGCCCCATCAGCCTCAGTCTGAAGACACTCAGTTCCTCTTCCATGAGGTCAGCAAGCCCAGCTTCCCCAATTAAGCGTCCAGAAGCACCTCACTCTGTAAGCCAGCACAAAAAGCACTCAGCTTTACTTGCTTCGTGAGTTGGTAAATTCACCACTTCATTCTATGCCCTGGCTCCAAGTTCTGCTACTGTTCCACTCATGGTATTTATAGCTGTCTTCTGGACCTAAGAAGTGCACTGCAAAGGAGTCTTGGGTCCAAAGGACTTGCTTCACTCCTGGCTCTTGGAGGTCCTTCCTCCTCCTTCTAGGACTGGGTTTATTTCACATGCAGCAGAATGGCATTCCAGGCATTCCTATTCACAAGTACTCATGTGTGAATCCTAGCAGTATCTTCCCATCCTTCTGACCAGACCCATGCAGGGAAAATCCATTTGGTGAGTCAATAATTCACTGCCCCTGCAAGTAACCCCCTGACTCTTCTAGCCCTTATTCCTTTCACACTGAAGGATTAACTTCCTTCCAATCTGTTATTTGTGTTTTAAAACACACCAATGAGCGTTCCAAAGCCAGCTGCTTCATGTCTTTATTTTCCATCATTTTCTGTATCTCCCACCATTTTAGAAATAAATTCATAAACTACCTGTACCTAACAAACCAAATGTATAGCCTCAACAATTTCTTTTCTATCCCTGGATTGTATCTTTCCACAAACATGGCCTCAGAACTCTGGCAGGTTGATTTCAGTAAGTTCTAGCCTCCTCCAAGCCACTCCCAAAGCAGCCTTTTCCCTCTAAGGTGCAGCACTGTTCCTTCCTTCCGTCCGTCCATTCATTACAAGTAACAGTAACCAAAATAACCAGTTTAGAAATCAAATGTCTTACTTTCCATTCTTTTTTTTTTTTTTGGGGGGGGGGGGTTACTTTCCATTCTTATTTTGTTCTGTCTCTTAAAAAACAGCAAACCTTCCCCTCCCCCCCACCCCCAAAAAAACACCCCAGCAACCCATGTTTCTCTGAGTATGGAGTCATTGCCATGTATCCCATTTCTGAAGCCAAGTGTATTGTTTTAGAAAACAACAACAAAAAACTATGAGTACAACCATCCTAAAGTTAAAAACCAATTCATTTTAATCATTTAAAATACTTTATCCTCTCACTATATTCCCTTAAATATAATTTAAAAATCAAGACTACTTGGTGTATTTTCAGGGTGCATAGCATTCATCATAGACCACATCAGAACTATGTGATTTAGAAACCCCACGAAGTGAACTGGACTTCACTTTAAACACAGTTGCTGCTGATTAAAGGAACTGAAGTACTCCTCTGGACTTAAAGCTGCAACATCTCATTTGAGAAGCAGCAGAGGACAGCCATCCCAAGGTCGTAAATTTGTAAGTCAGTGGACTTTTATTTAAATCTACTGTTCTTCTGAGGTTGCCTAAAACTGACAACTTTACACTACTACTATAAACTTGCTATTTTCAAACTTTGTTTTTGTGTGATATCTCTTAGTCCTGCAGACATAAGTTCTAGGTGAATAAAATATCTGCCTTGTGCCTAATCCTCATGACTTTAAAAAAAGTTATTATAAATCATTTTATTGGGGGCTTGTACAACTCTTATCACCATCCATCCATTGTGCCAAGAATATTTGTATATACGTTCCCATCATCAATTTTCAAAGCATTTTCTTTCTACTTGAGCCTTTGGTATCAGCTCATTTTTCCCCCTCCCTCTCTTCCTCATGAACCATTTATCTTTTTTTTTCTTTATGTTTTGAACTGTCCAATGTCTCCCTTTAGCCCCCTGTCTATGGTGCATCCCCCTGGGAGGGGGCTATACATAGATCACTGTGATTGGTTCCCCTTTCTCCTGCTATCTCCCCTTACTCTCCTGGTAAGGCTATTATCAATATTGGTCCCAAGGAGTTTATCTGTCCTATATTCCCTGTGTTTCCAGTTCTATCTGTACCCATGTACACACTCTGGTCTAGCCGGATTTGTAAGGCAGACTTGGGGTCATGATATTGAGGGAAGGAAGCATTATCCTCATGACTTTTTAAAATAATGTTCAGTTACATTAAGTTTTTAACAGGGCAAGTAAACATCTCATGTATTTTAGTCTAAAAAGCTTTCCTATAAATACATATATATTTTTTCTCACTAGTACTTCAAAGTCTATAGAATTGGCTAGACTGATGATGGTAGAATTATCAAATATTTCATGGAGGTTATTTAAATTATTTCTCAATAAGCTAATGTTTCCTCTAAAATCGACCAGGGAGATACACACACACACACACACACACACTTTAGAAATGAAAATGGATTTTAAGCTTACACGTAATCACAAGCACTAGCCTAAGAACCATTAGTTCTTATGATGTGGCCATGCTTGGTACCTGCCCTCATGAAGTGATCGATACAGATACAACAAAATGTGGTGCTATAGCAAAGTGTAGGAAGAAACCATAGAGTTGACAGCTAGCAGAAAGAATAACTTCTGGGAACTTAAAGATCTGTGCTAAAAGAAGCAGCCATCTAAGTGAGGTGCCAGCTAAATCCACACAGAAGCTCGTGTGAGCCAAGAAATGTAATAGAAACTAGACCAGAAGAGGGAGTTGTACTAGAGCTTAAAGTCTAAGTATCTGATCTGCAAAAGACTATGAATGGGATGATAGTGAAAACCCAAAATCCATCTGCAGTGTCACATGTGTATGTAAGCCTCCAACGGTACCTGAGAGCGGTGATTAGGGAGTCAGAGTCTTCCCCTCAGACAAGTGCACTGGAAGATGGATTACTGCAGATGTACGGAGGTTAAAATTTAACATTTTATCATTTGTTTTCCCTATTGACCAATTTTTAATTTGTTCTAGTTTCTATTATCTTCGGCTTTCTTTTTGATGGAGGTTTTTCTGTGCTTTATTTCATTGTCTTTGGCAGGGTTTTTTTATATGACTTCCTTTATATGAAATACAGGATAGGTAATCTATACACACAGTAACTAGGATAATTGTTCCTTAGGGCTATGGGAGGAAATTTCAGAGGTAATGGAGATCTGATAATAATGGGTACAAGAACAAAGAAAATGTTCTAAAGTTGATTCTGGTTAAGACTGTACAACTCATTTTAATACATTTAAATCACTGAATTATGTGGTATATGAATTATTACCAATAAAACTTAAATAAATAATGAAGACTAAACTAAAATACTAGAAAGCAATACAATGCCATAGAAAGTGAGGGGTGTGGTGGCACAGTGGGTTAAACACTAGAGTCATGAACATCAAAGGAGGGTAGTTCAAACCCACCAGCTGCTAGTCTGGAGCGATGCGGCTGTTTGCTCCCATAGAGAGATTTATTTGTGCCTCAGAAACCCCGTGAGGCTGTTCTCCCTGACTCTATATGGTCACTAGGGTCAAAATCAACCCAACAACAGTGGGCGTTACCCCAGAGCTTGAAAAGCCCAAAACCAAACTCACTGACATCCAATTGATGTCGACTCACAACGGCCCTAAAAGATGGGGTAGAACTGCCCCTGTGAGTTTCTAAGACCGTTAATTCTCTTGCTTGTTTGTGTGTTTTGGGAGCATTGCTGCTCTCTGGTGGTGGGAGTAGGAGGCCCAGCCTTTGCTCCTGTGGAGCAGGAATTGAACCTCCATCCCAGTGGGCCGCAGTCTCGCGCACAACCACTACGCCACCGGGGCTCAGCCCTACTACATATCTACTTTTAACCACTTGTTTTTTCTGTAAAAAGGAAAATGGGTTAACAGAAAAGAAGATAAAGTTCCCAAATGAAGAGGCCCGGTAATAAAAGTAGGCAAGTGGAAAAACAAACAAACAAAAAACTTGGTGAAGGTATCATAACTATGAGAAATGTAAAGTAAAGAGAAAATAAGTATGAGGAAGTATAGTCAAATACGCAACCAGAAAACAAAGAATATAAGCTCATAAGTGAATAATAGGTAAATAGTACCTAATAATCTAACTGTATGTATGGGTTGCCAATAAAAGCATATTCTCATCCAGTACTACTTTTTATAGAAATACAGAAATGCCACAGTGTGGAGGAGTCCTTATGGTCTAGTGGGTTACGTGTTAAGCTGCTAACCGAAGGTCAGTAGTTCAAAACTACTGAGTAGTCCAAATAAGAAAGATGAGGCTTTTTAGTCCAGTAGGGAGTTAGTCTCAGAAACCCCCAGTGCAGTCATACCCTGTACTATAGGGTTTTTGTGAATCGGAATCCATTTGGTAGCACTGAGTCTGGTTTGGAGATACTGCGTAAGTGAAAACGCAGTGTGCAGTGGTAAGTGGTTCTTGCTACAATTGAGAATGGAGGAGCAATACTGGTTTGTGGTCCAGTTTACAAAGTGCCCAGGGGCCTGCAGCACTTCCTTGCTTTGGGAGTGAAATGGACAAAGTAGGGTTAGGGTACATGAGTCACTAAGGCTGAGGTCCACTACCCGGGTGATCAAGCTTACAGTAGTGGTGAAAGTAAAATAGGCATACAATGGTCATTTCCAAGAATTCATTCGTGCCTGGCTCCAAAGAGGAACTGTAATAATATGACTAGCTCCCATGATTCTCAAGCATCACAGCTTTTAACTTTATGAAATACCTCCCCCCCCCCCAAAAAAAAAGAAATACCTCCCAAAACATTTATCTTCACTAATATGTAGTTTCATACACATGATCTAATTCACTGTCATACCTACTGAAATTGGCTCCAACTGAAGGTCAGAAAAGTAACTGGCTTGAGAGGTCATAAGCATCAATGAAATACACAAAACAGACATGAAACCCAGGTGCTCTCAGCGTACATTCCATCTCAGACTGCTCTGCCAGGTAATTCAGGAGGCTGGAGTGGCTCCACAAGAGAATCTGGCAGGAGTCTTTCCGTAAACCCAGTCTAAGGGCACTTTGTTCAAGAGTGCTACAAAATCTGCAGAGTACCTCCCCTTTTATGAGACTGAGAAAATGAGTGTTATGTTTGCTAAGGAGCACTGTTAAGAATAACTAAAAAAAACAAAACGAACTGCCAGTGAGTTGCTTCTGACGCACAGCGACCCAACAGAACAAAGCAGATCTGCCCCTGGGGGTTTTCTGAGAGGCGAAAGCCTCATCTTTCTTTCATGGAGTGGGTAGTGGTTTTGACCTATTGATCTTTGGTTAGCAGCCCAACACATAACCCCTACACCACCAGGGCTCCCAGAGAAGAAGTAAGGCTTTCTTGACAGGGGTCAAACCCGGGCCATGGCAGTGAATGTGCTGCCTCAAAACACTGGCAGTTTAAACTACTGGGCAGTGACTCCATGGGAAAAATATAGGGAAAGTCTACTCCATGAAGACTCACAGCCTTGGCAATCTTATAGGACAGTTCTCCTGTCCTTAGGATCACTAGGAGTCAGAACGACGTCAACAGCAATGGATTAAGTCGGTTTGGTGGGGGTTTATGTATGTGCTGCAATCCTTCAACTACCTTCAAAACCCATCAACAGAATGGTTACGCTGCAATCTGCAATCTCCTGTTCCTGGTCACATACTTACTTTATGTAGTGCTCTTACTGACCAATGGTCCTTCCCTAAGTTTCACTCTACAAATCTATAAAATAAGAAAAATAATTCTGGTCTTCCAGAGGGTGGCTGGGAGAGCTGTGATACGTTGCATTTGATGGACTAGAATAGGAAAAAACAGAGTTCTGGGGGGAAGCAATCGGTCAAACTTCGACCCAGAAGTAGAGGCAGGACAGTCTCCTGTCTCCCCGGGACTGTTTACTTCTTCCTATTTCATGCTCCCATTTAAACAAAGAGGGCAAGACGAGGCGAGTCCCTGAAGTAGGACTGAGTTAACAATTTCCTGGAAAGCACCAAAAAAGGACTAAGCTCAGCTCTAACTTACTAGGTTTAGAACAAAGCGCCCTCTGAAAATGTTGTTATTTTGGAGAGTCTGTAAAATAGGTGATTCATTCAAAGGGAGGGACGAGCATTTAAACTATTGGCTAAGACTATTAAACGTTAGTAATTAAAGTCTGGCAGGAGATCCACGAATGTGTTACATGCTTTAAATACTCAGAAGTTCAAACCCACCAGGCGCTCCAAAGGAAAAAAGGTAAGGCTCTCTATCTGCCCCAGTAGAGCCGATACACAGGACCACTAAACAAGTCAACACACTGACAGTGGGTATGTTGTTTTGATTTTGTTGTCACTGACCTTATGCAGGGTTTCCAAGACTATATCTCTTAAAAAAAAAAAAAAAAACCCAACTTGACACTCGCACACACAGCAGCTGAGCTGATTTCTGCTTATAGCAACCCTACACAGAGTTTATGCATGAGAAGAAACTCAAGGGCAGAGAGAGGGCTTGGCATAGAGTTCCAGAGGCTGTGTGTCCATCATGACGGGCGCAGACAGCCTCACCTTGCTCCTGGGTTTGAACCAACCATGACAGGAGCAGCCCGAGGCCTAACCAGCAGTGGGGCCAGGACTCCCTGAAGAGCAACAGCATTAAATGCTTTTTAGTCTTTCCGTGTCTTACCTTAATATCTTTGAGAGAGACAAACTTCTCAATGCCCAATTCGATCATATCTAGCACGTGGTAGTCATACATACGGCCTAGAAGAAAAACACATTTTCTTTTTAAGTATCTAGTTCTCCCCAAGAGGTGCCTTATATAAGGGCTTCTGAAAGTTTATGGGAGAAGTCCATTCTCGTTTAGTTCCATGCTCCATAAACCCTTTGAAGACACCTTGTATATACCCACTTTTCTGCGTGTCCTAAATTTACCTTTTATCCTGACGTTTTATACCCCCAAGCATGCCCCCGTTTAACTTTTTATTGCAAATTAGGTGTAATTTACAGATCAGATCATCAGTCTTACAATCAACAATCCATACTTCTATTTATTTTAATAATTTTACTGGGGCCCTTACAAATCTTATAATAGCCATAATTCAATTGCATCAAGCACACTTGTGCATGTGTTGC
Source organism: Nesogale talazaci (assembly GCA_004026705.1). Lineage (NCBI taxonomy): Eukaryota > Metazoa > Chordata > Mammalia > Afrosoricida > Tenrecidae > Nesogale > Nesogale talazaci. The sequence continues at coordinate 198,842 of PVJH01000011.1, read as the reverse complement.
CATCATCGTTTCCAAAACATTTTCTACTTGAGCCCTTGGTATCAGCTCTTTTTTATCCCCTGCCACCCTCCTGCCCTTGTGAATCCTTCATTAATTACATATTATGATTGCTATTTTATATCTTATACAGCCCATTATCTTCCTTCTCTCATGTTTCTATTATTCGCCCCTCTCAGGGGTGTGTGTATATTATATACCCAACCTTGTGATCGGTTCCCCCTTTCTTCCCCTTCCCCCATTTTATTTCAATTTGTTGACTGAAATCTCGCCAAGCCCCCCTTTCTGTTTTTTGTTTTGTTTGTTTTTGGGGCATCACTGCCCTCTTATGGTGGGAGGAGGCCCAGCCTTGCTGCTGGATTTGAACCTCTAACCCAGTGGGCCGCAGTCCCATGTACAACAACTACACCACTGGCGCTCAATCCCGCCTCCCTTTCTTAAATATACTTTACTTAGGATCAATTCCTAGGACCTAAGCTACAGAAAGGATCTTAGATATCACTTGGTACAATTTCCTCAGTTAATAAAAAACTCACTGAAGTTCTCAGAGGATAAGGCTTGCCTAAGCCAGCCAGCCTGCCCAAGTAACCTTGAATGCACCCAGGCCAGAGTTCTTTTCAAATGTACTTACTCAATAGAGGTTTACTAGGAAAGGGTTTACTCATTTAAGTAGGTAATTTAGCTTGTTTTTCCAATTTTAATACTGATTTGGATGTATGAAAAAGATTCCAAAAGTTGGTGAAAGTATATGCAGCTTCCAAAATCTGAGGAGAAATTTTATTAGCTATTAATTCTATTTTCCATAAACTTTTGGAAACCCTCTCATACACTGCATATTAGAATCATATCCTACCATTCAAGGTAAAGGGGTTTTTATATGCTCCTCTTCTTCACCTGGATAATGACAGCAAAAATACTCAGTATTTTACTCAGTGTCACAAGGAAGAAACAAAACAAAACCCAGTTTACCTCTTTTTTTTTTCCTTTTTTTTTTTGGGGGGGGGGGGGGGGGGGGGGGGGGGGATCACTGCTCTCCGGTGGTGGGAGTAGGAGGTCCAGCCCCACTGCTGGAATTGAACCTTCGTCCCAGTGGGCCGCCGTTCCGCGCACAACCACTACGCCACCGGGGCTCAGCCCCAGTTTACCTCTTAATGATGCTCCCGAACCTCCCACGCCATCAGTGAGGCTAGGGCAAGGCCCTGCCGTTCTAATTTATAAAAAGACTAAACAATGTGTAAATTATTAAGGGTTTAAGGGGGAATAGGGGGAAGGGAAAGAATGGGGAACTATGGGGAGCTGGTACTGGGAGCCTAAGTGGAGGGAAGATGTCAACAGGTGTGCAAATGTGGTATGCGTACAATTGACGTGTGTGCTGATCGTGATGGGAGTTGTATGAGCCCCCAATAAAATGATTTTAAAAAAAAGAGGTGGAAAGGAGAGCTTATACCAAGGGCTCAAGTAGAAAATATTTGGAAATGAATATGACAACATGTGTATAAATATGATTGATACAAAAGATGTACCAAATGTTATAAGAGGTGTAAGAGCTCCCAGTAAAACTATTGGGAGGCTGAGCCCCGGTGGCGTAGTGGTTGTGCGCGGGACTGCGGCCCACTGGGATGGAGGTTCGATTCCAGCTCCACGTAGCAAAGGCTGGACCTCCTACTCCCACCACCTGAGGGCAGTGATGCCCAAACAAACAAACAAAAAAAGGCTAGCAAGTAAATGATACTCACCTATTACTAAATTATTGGGCCGCTTCTTATTATGAGAGCCAAACATGAATAAAGAACAATCTGACTTCTTTGAAAAGAATTCCTATAATATCAAAAAAATTCATTAGTCAATACATAAATATGAGCCACTTAAAATGGCATCTTAGAACTAAATTTTAAAAATCCTTAAAAGGAAATGTGTGCATATATATATATATATATATATATATATACTTTGCAAGAAAGATTAATGAAGACAGAACAAATTAAGTAAGATCATAAGGAGGAAAATATTTTATTTCTAGATTTCTCAGATTAAATTATCCAGTTTGGGATAATACAAGAAAAGTTGTAAACTCAAGACTAAAAATGCATAAAAATCATCACACAAGTGAGGTACAAAGAGAGCACTTGTTTTTAGCTAACCTATCATTTACGAATCACTCATTTGCAGTCACTGAATCAAATGTTTCCTCTGTTGAGAAAATGTCTTTACTCATAGACTATTCCTGCTACTACTGAAAGCTTATCTTACTATTCACTGAAAACATACAGGGATGTTCGGGGCATCCACAGACATCAGTCAATACTATGATTTTAAGTGTTCACAATTAGGTTAATCAGTTTACAATGCACATAACTACTTCTCAGTGCAAACTTCATCCACCTAGAAACCTTGCCCTTGAATCTCCCTTTTGTCTCAGCTGTGACTAGTTACATGCTCAGAACCCAGCAGGGACTTAATTAGGCCTATGATGTTTCCTGCTCATAAGACACCCATTCTCCCTGTATCCTTCCCCAATGCCACTGACGTCCCTTGGAGCTGAGATGAGGGGACAGAGCTAAGGGGTCACAACCCTGGACAGCAGGTCCTTGGACACACATTGCTCATGTTTCCTTTCCACATCGGTCAATTCTGCTTATTCAGTTCCCAAACTCAACAGAAACGTTAGACTCAATGTGTTTCCGTTCAAAGGTCACTCGGAAAAGCTTCATAAATTAATAACGAAAAAATGAATGAAAAAGTAGGAAATGAAGAGGTATTGCGTCAGGAGCACTGAGTTGCTCTCTCTTCACAGTGGATGGAAACAGCAACTGTGCTCCCCGTGGTGAACACTGAATTATACATCTTCGAATGGCTGGTGCGCTGTCATGTGTTATTTCACCCCAATAATCTTTGAAGAAATTAAAGATAATGAGAGATTTGGGGGGGGGGGGGCATCACTGCCCTCTGGTGGTGGGAGTAGGAGACCCAGCCTTGCTCCCGGAGAGCTGTTGCTGGATTTGAACCAATGAAGTATTTTTAAATCATTAAAACAAGACCGGCCTTGAGCTATTCCCTATTATTTCAATGTATTCACACATAACCTCGGCCCAGGGATATTTTGGATACATGAAGGAACATAAATTTTGCTTTTTAATTATACTATGTACCTTAGTCATGTGAGGTAGCTGGTTTAATACTATTGTAATCAAAAATGGATTAATGAGCTTCTAAAAATTAAAGAACGAATGGAAGAGTCCTATCTTCAGCTTTTCGTTTATAAGACTCAGATGTGGGCCCCTGTAGTTTGGGCTCTCATTCATTCCAGCAAACAAGCAGAAAGCAATCGAGCAGACAGCTGTGTGCCTGCCAATTCTACTCCCACTGGGGAGGACACAGCCACAATGTCAAGATCATATGTATGTGATTAGTCAAATTAGCCTTTCGGAAATTAGTTTTTACCTTCTATATATGTCATGTGAAAGGAACTGGTAAAGTCTGGCACAAAACAGGTGTTCAAAACGTGTTTTAAAATGCCCTCCTCCATGGACGCTGTCTTAATTTGTATGCTGCTTTATTCTCTTTGTCATGGTTCAATTGTGTCTTTCAAAATATTGCCAACTTGGCTGGTGCATGACTCTCAGTGGTTAGGCAGTTATGCAATGATGTCATTTGGACAATAGTAATGACATGATAGTTAATTATAATGTAATCATCCCCTCTGATATGCTCTGATGTGATTAGTCTCCATTTGTGATGTGTTCTAAATACTAACTTCTATGTGTTAATAAGGCACAATTATGTCAACATGGATGAAGTGATGCTATTGAGGCAGGAAACACAATCTACAGGACTAGGCTGCATTCTGAGTCAATCTCTTTTGAACAGAGAGAGACGTACTTGAGTTACCATGAAGTAATAGCCGGAGCATGGTGCCTCCTTTGACTCTGGGTCCCGGGACTATAAACCTCCTATAAACCTCCTAGACTTGGGAGAATTTGGATGACAGATTACATGGAAATCTCCAAGGGACACTGGGCACACACATAGTGAAGAGCGACAAACACTTTCCCCCAGAGCCAACAGAAAAAAAACCTGCCCTTGCCCCTTGCTCATCCTGGAGCTCTGGACTTCCCACCTCCTAGACTGAAATGGAATCAACTTCTGATTGTGAGAATCATCTGAGCTATTTCTGTAACAGCAATACAAGTGACTAAGAGACTCAGTTGGAAACCTGATCTCTAGAAGTGAGCAACAAAAAGACCAAGAATGTCACTATGTCAAGTATAAGAAAAACTAGCTGAGCCCCGGTGGCTTAGTGGTTGTGTGCGGGACTGCAGCCCACTGGCTTGGCGGTTCAAATCCAGCAGCAGCTCTCCAGAAGCAAGACTCAGGCCCAGAATTTAAATATTTAAAACATTTATGTCCTTAAAATTTTCTAAACCGGGCTGAGCCCCGGTGGCATAGAGGTTGTGCACGGGACTGCGGGCCACTAGGACGGAGGTTCAATTCCAGCAGTGGGGTTGGGCCTCCTACTCCCACCGCTGGAGAGCAGTGATGCCCCCCCCCAAAAAAAAAAAAAATTTCTAAACCAAAACACCTACATCATTACATAAAGCCCATTCATTATGTATGATAAGCTATCTTTATCTCTTGATTTCATTCCCTAATCTTTTTCATTTCACTTTTGTCAAACCAACAGAAATTTGTTTACTAATAAAACAATGAGAATGGTTAGCTATAATTCAGGAAAAGTTCCTTTGTGTAAATCCTTACTTAAAAAGGCTAAATTTTTACCAAGAAACCTTATTTTATAAAAGCAGGACCATAAAACTTTCTTTCACAATCTGCTAATTAAACTAGAAATATAATTCAAACCTTCAAAATTCTACTAATTTGCTTATAAGCAATCTCATTAACGCATCTACGAACCATCATGAGATCTAAGGTTTGCAATTGTATATTTTTGAAAGTGTGTCTGTCTCCATGTATATAAAGATTCCTTCACACTAGATGATTCCTAATTTTAAAAATATTCAAATCACAAATCAATAGCTTACCAGTGATGTCTGATCCTCAAATGGCCTTGTAATGTTCTTCCTAAGGATATTTAAAAGGAAATTTTCACATCAGTCCCAATTTTATTAATCTTGAATTTGCCTAAAACAAGTAGTATATTAAGTAAGTCTCATATTTAGGTGTTTTTAAAAAGCTGCAACTGGAAGGATATTCATTCACTTACATACTTATTTAGTGACTTACCATTCTAGGACCGAGGGATGCTACTACTGACTGGGACGTGTGACAAAGCAAGGCTCTGCATGTTAAAGCCACCCACATGTGGTATTTCATACAGCACCACTCAGCAACTAAGATAACAGCTTGCAGCTACTTACAAATAAGGAAACAGGAAGTACTGGTAACGTGGAAAATATAAATTAAACAAAAGATCCATTCTCAGCTCTTAATTACATAAATACACCCTAAGTAGATAAATATCCATAAATCTTTATTACATTCACTCAGAACAAATTTTTTAAAAAGCCACATTGAGCATATAATCATAACCAGTATGTAATGGCATTTCTATAAATCGCATGCAGAAAATACAAACGAATAACTCAATTGCTATTTCAATGTAAAAATGATCATTTCAAACATAATTTATGAGAATTAAAAACCTCAGAAAACCTAAATTGCTTAAAGTTAAGGAATAGTTAAGTTATTTTAAGTCATTTAATAAGTATCATACCACCATTAAAAATAACACAATATTAAAAAATAAGTAACAACACAATATTGTACCAATGATCATTATGAAACAGTTATGTAAGGTATAACATTAGAAGTGGGTGAAGAAGTATGTGGAAATGATAATAAATTTTTTAATTTTTCTCTAAGTCAATGGTCACTACCACTTGTCTGTAACCTTGTCTGACTGTGGTGGCTTGTGTGTCGCTGTGATGCTGGAGGCTATGTCACTGGTATTTCAAATACCAGCAGGGTCACCCAAAGTGACCGGGGTTCAGCAGAGCTTCCAGATTAAGAAGACTATGAAGAAGGAATAGGCTGTCCACGTCAGAGGAATTAGCCAACAAGAAACTTATGAGCGGTACTAAATTCAGTTATATAATGAAGGCCTAATGAATAGCATAATACTATTAGAAATAATTCCAGAAGATGAACCTCTCAGGTCTGAAGGCACCCAGAATATGACAAAGGAAGACGAGCCTTCTCAAAGCAGAGTCAAGCATAATGACGTGGATGGAGTACAGGTGTGGGAGTAAAGCCTTCCAGATCTTTATCTGCTGATGGGGATCTACTCAAAATGAGAAAAACAGCTGTGAAAATCTACTAGTCTGGTAGTGATCAATTTATGATTGATTTTGCTGTGAATCACACAACAATAAGAAAAATGGTATTGCATTCATTGTCAAAAAGGACATTTCAAGAGATATCTTAAAGTAGAAGGTTGACCGTGATGGGAATTATCTACCCACTTTTAAAGAAACCCAATTGATTATTATTGGCTGCTGGAATGCAAAAGTTGAACAGGATCTTGTTCAAAAAACAAACTTGGAAAAAAAACAAACTTGGATGGTCTTCGGGACAGAAACAAGGCTGGAGATCACATGATAAAAGTTTGTAAGTCCAAAGGCTTCCACATAGCAAATGTCACTTTTCAACAACACAAATGTTGACTACAAAAATGGAAACTTCTTCTCCAGATGGAATACACAGCAATCAAATTGCCTACCTCTATCGGAAGAGCTCAATATCTGCAGGTAAAACCAGGTCTGGGGCTAACTGTGGGACAAACAGGGAATTGCTCGGGTTGAAGCTGAAGAAAACCAAAACAAATACACAGAGCAGAATATGGCCTTGAGTCTACGCCATGTGAATTTAGAGGACATCTGAAGAAGAGACTTGCTGCACTACACACTAATGACAGGAGGCCTAACGAGCTGTGGGAAGACATCAAGAACATGCTATGGAGATTCATGAAAAAAGCAAAAGGTCGTTTAAAGTCAGAAAAGAAAGATCAAGTGGATGGCAGACAAGACTCCCAAACTTTCTCCTCATCCTGTGAGCCACAACCCCCTTGGGGGTCAAAGACCCTTTGGGGTCGCCTAAGACCATCGGAAAACACATTCTGGTGGTCTCAGGAACTGAGACACCGCTCCTCTAGCCCTCTCCAGGTGGGTCCTCCCACATGCAGATACGCCCACATATGAGTACCCGGGGTGAAGACTGTTTACATCATGCTTCATGACAGAATCTCATTTATTCTTAATTAGAAATACGTATCTCAGGGCTGAGCCCCGGTGGCGTAGTGGTTGTGCGCGGGACTGCGGCCCACTGGGACGGAGGTTCAATTCCAGCAGTGGGGCTGGGCCTCCTACTCCCACCACCGGAGAGCCGTGAGGCCCCTCCCCCCAAAAATACATATTTCATTATAATTACATACTGTTTTGTGATTAATCACTATGCTCTAATTATGATCAATTGCTTTTGTTTTGTTTTGTTTTGGGGGGGCTATCACTGCCCTCTGGTGGTCGTGGGAGATACCCGGCCATGCTGCTGCTGGATTTGAACCACCAAGCCAGTGGGCCCCAGTCCTGTCAGCATTCAAGTACTACGCCACCAGGCCTCAGCCATTATGATCAACTTTTTAACAATGAAAATACATGCAGCATATCAGGTATCTACATGACAATTCATAACAGTAGCAAAATTACAGTTGTGAAGTAACAATGAAAATAATGCTATGGTTGGGGGGGGGGGTCAACACAAGGGATGGTGTTACAGGGTCACGGCGTTAGGAAGGTTGATAACCACTTTCTGAATCACAGAGGAGCTCAAGCAAACAGAAGAAATGAAGTAAACCCACAAGAGCGGCGAGAGAAGGCAGAGTCAATAGAATGAAGTGTGCAGAGACTACAGTGACAGCTCCAGGGTAAAAGGAGGAAAGACAGCAGCTGTCAAGGAGCTCGCTTACGTGGTTCCACAATCAGCACTCACACAAGCAGCGACCAAGAGAGCCGAACAGCTGAAGAAGAGACTTGCTGCGCTACACACGCACGACAGGAGACCTAACGACAAAACCTCATCTGATCTGCCACGTAAGATTTCGTTCAAGTGTTGAACAGCAAGGAGATTATATTTTCAGTTGCCTCATATGCATGTGAAAGTTGCACATTAAATACAGAAGCCCAAAGAAGAATCAAAGCATTTCACTTTGGGTGCTGGCAAAGAATACTGAAAGTACGATGGAGTGGCAAAAGACACACAAATCTGTTTTAGAAGTACAGCCTGAATGCTTCTGAGAAGCAAAGAAGATGAGCCCTCATCTCACGTACTTTGAACACGTACGCTGTCAAGGGGGCGCGATCCCAAGAGAAGGGCATCAGGCTTTGCAGAGGAGCAGGGAGAAAGATGAAGGCGCCCTCCACGAGATTGCACTGCAACAATGGTCTCAACCCCACGGACAACTGTGAGCCTGACGTGGCAGACTTAGGGCCGGGTGGTGCCTCATTCTCTTGTACACGGGGCTGCTATGAGCTGGAACCAACTCAACAACATCATTATTAAGTAAGTTTAGGAAAATGTTTTTTTCTGCACATATGCTAGGATCACAACCATGTACAAAGGAGAAAGAACCAGAAAGAAATTAAAATGCTACAAGCTGTACATAAGGAACTATAGTATTTTAAAAATGAAATATTCCAAATTTTCCATTAGTGCTTTACTTTTATAATGGAACAAAATAAAATAAGGTAAAATAAATTAAGACTTACTTTTTATACAGAACACCATAAGGTTTTTTCAGTGAATACTGTAAAACATAATTTATAGCTTTCAAAATACAGCATATTCTCAAAAGCAGAGATCAGAATACCGCAGACACAGCGTAAACCTAGCCCGATTTATTCTGAAGTCTTCTGTTTGGCTTCTTTTTGATCATTTACAGTTCTTGCTATATAATTTTTAACATAAACTTAATATTCTCACACTGGACTTACTTTCCTACCTAGATGTTTCTATGTCTTTTCCATATTATAACCAGTCTATAATATCTTTGAAGTTGACCTATTTTGTTTGCATGCCCCCCCCCCCAAGAATCACTTGATAGTACATTATATAATATAGGTAGCCCCCAATTTACCACTGGATTCTATTCCAATGACACATCATTTCTGATATAAGGGGGCTTATATAAAATTCAGGAAAACATTCCATTCCACTAACTTTTTGATATCCACTCTCTGAAGGCCACCATTTCTTTTCTCTTCAGTTTTCATTATTATTGCCTCTTTATCAGTATCTTTATAAATCTGAGCTTTACCTTTATGGGTTGGAACCACTACATATAAACATGGGAATGGCAACATCAGCCAATCTGAATAAAGTTCAACCCACATCGTTGAAACTCACCTAGACTATTCTCCTTTCCTCGGTCCCCATTGTTTACAGCTCACCAAATGCAGCTCCTTCTCTCTTCTGCACAAACTTTTTTCTTCTGACTTGGCAGTCCTTCTATTTCTCTCCTGTTTAAACCCCATCCTTCCTCCAAACCAGAGCACTGGGGCCCAGTGGTTTCGAGTTGGGCTGCCATCCATAAGGTCAGCAGTTCAAAACCACCAGCTGCTCAACTGGAGAAAGACAGGGCTTTCTCCTCCCATGAATAGATCTAGACTTGGAAACTCACAGGGCAGTTCCACCCTGTTCTCCAGGGCCACTAAGAGTCAGCATCGACTTGATCGCAATTAGTAAGCAAGCTTTCTTCAAAATGAAATTTCAATGTCTTCTCCAAGAAACCTCTGTGAAGGTTTAACCCTGGCTCCCACCCGACCCTGTGACCACCTCAGCACAGTACTTAACTCACAAGGTCACAGTTGTTTACTTGTCAGCCTGCCTCACGAACTGATGGAACTGTGAACCACGCATGTCTTATCGATTACTCTACCACAGTAACCAAAAACCCAAATTCACTGCCGTCAAGTCAATGTCAGTTGACAGCAATCCTGTGAGAGAGGACAGAAATGCCTGTGAGTATGCAAGCCCTGCCTGTCTTCCTAAGAGCAGGAGGCAGTTTAGAACTGCTGACCTTGTGCTTGCAGCCAACCACATAACCACTATGACACCAGGGCTCCTGGAATAACTAGCATTGTTACATAAATATACTTGGGGGCTACAAAGAGTTCACAGAAAAATGGAATTGAAAGATATAGTAATTTTCACAACAATAACAAAAAATTTCTAAAGCTCCTCCATAGAGTAATAGAAAAATAAATATACAGAAACGTGACATTATTACACTTTACAAATGAAATACGTCTCTAAAACTTAAGCCAAATTCTACTGATTCAAATCCATTGAAATGTTCTAGTTTTAACTAAGGGAACTGGTTAGTTTCCAGAAAACTTCCAGCTTCATCTCTTCCCTAAGGATCCCTAGAGACACACTGGCGAGGTACTCGGCAGTTTGAATGCACCGCCTATTCTGAGGGAGGCGGCTGGCAGGCTTCAGTCGGACTGCAGCCTTGGAACCCAGAGGGGGCACTTCCCCTCGTGTCCTCTGACAGGGCTTCTAGGTATCAACGTGGCCTCGAATGGAGGGGGCTTGGGTTTTAGCTCTTCTCAAAGCCAAGCAGTTCTTAAGTCAGGGGAAGCTATGTGAGGAGTCTTCGAAATTGTGTAAAATTTTTCCTAAAACGACTAGAAACTAAACTTCTATACGTACCACATCTCTCAGGACTTGTGTCACTGTTGCATTTGCATTTCCTCCTTTAATCAGCATGGCATTCTTACTGTTTTCACTGAGTTTCGGCTCCCTCTTCTCAAGGAATCTCTTGGCCCTTTTTGTTTTGGGCTTTCTGTTCCGAAAAATCAAAACACAGAAAAACAGCTTATGACATTTTCCCTCATACTTCAAAACTAGAACTTGACTGATGTGCAAACTCTTAAAAAATCAGCCGAGGGCTGAGCCCCGGTGGCGTAGTGGTTGTGCGCGGGACTGCGGCCCACTGGGACGGAGGTTAGATTCCAGCAGTGGGGCTGGGCCTCCTACTCCCACCACCAGAGAGCAGTGATGCCCAAAAAACAAACATACAAAAAATTAGCCGAGATGTTGCATTAACTTATTTATCAATTAGGAGACAAGCATTAAATACTCTCACATTTTTAATGATATGTTAATTAAAGGGCCTCAGTTGTTGCTGTTAAGTATTTTCCTAACATTTGGTTAAAAAATAAAAGAGAAGTATTTTTAGATTCCCAAGACTTTTATTGTTTTTCCAATTTTCATTGATGTTGTTTAGAATGCTCACAGAACATACACCAATTCAACACATACACACATTTGGACACATATGTACTGCCCCTCTAAGGTTTCTGGCTAATCTTTTGAATGGCTATTGTAAATTTGGTTCTACACAGATGGATATTTAAAAAGTACCGTGCAGATTGTAATTGAAGACCATACACACAAATAAAGTCTATCAATTGTTTAGTGGAAAACTGATACATTCTGAAACTTCACCTAATCCACTATAAAGTGTTCTTGTTTTAAATAAACAAGTATAGTGCTCAAAGCAGACATTCTTTAGTAGTTAAGCTAACCTATTAGTTGATGTTGAAGGAGCGCTGGGGGCACAGTGGGTATGAGTTGGGCTGCTAACTGCAGGGTCAGCAGTTCAAAAACCACCAGCTCTGCAAATGAAGACCAGGCTCTCTCTCATAACCTCAAGGGTGGGTCTGCCCTGTCCAAGGGTTGCAATGAGTCAGTAGAACTAAATGGCAGTGAGTCTGATTTAGTTTATTCCTTGGTTTTAAATTTTCAAGGACTATTTTTGGTTTAAAGATTATCTCGTCAGTAGTTTCAGGGCTTCATCCAGCCTCCGTGGCTCCTGAAGTCTTAGACTCCATGAAATCTGAATTCCTGTTCTGTCTTCCCCCTTTTGATCAGGAGTCTTTTGTAAGCACCACCTAGTTCTAGCCTGGTGGCAGAGGGAAACACAGGGTTACAGAGACAATTAGTGATGCATTCCTTCTCCTATTCTTTTTCCTGACTGTCCTGCTTTTGTGGCTGTCAGGAGTAAGGGTTGAAAGGCTACCACGAGGATGGTGGTTTAAACCCAGCGCTCAATGGGGAAAAGGCCAAGCTGACTGCTCCCCGCTAATGATTTACACTTCAGAACCTACATTCTGCATGCAGTGAGCTGTGTCCCTTATTACTCCAGGTGAATAGAGAACACTTTTTTCCCCTTGGACTGCTGCTGCTAACAAGCTTTTAAGACCCCTAACATATTATTGCTCTTTTAAGTAAATCTTTTCCTTATTAAAAAGGTCCAAGTGAACACTGTTACCATTCTTCAATCTTAAAGCAGTCAAATTATATCCCACATTCTAATACATAGAATTGCACACATAACTGCTAGTGATCCTTTAGGCAGTTACTACATGTAGCTTATGAATTCACATCTACTAATGATAAACAGGCTAATTGTTGTTCATCTTTCAGTTGTTAAGCCATGCCTGCCAGCAGCAAGTGCATACTATCCCACTCCATCATCACTGGGGAAAAAGTTACACATTATTGCTACCAAAGGTGAATAATAATGGCTCATAACTTTATAGATTCACTGTTTTAAGGCATAATCCTCTCCACAACCCTATAAGCTAAAGTCTAGTTATTATCTTCTGTTTTTAAGGAGGCAGCTGTGGACAGACAGGCAATGTGCACACTTTATCAGATCAATCTTGAAAAATTCCAGGCTTTAAAACTCACTTAGATCAATTATTCTGTAAAATCTTGAGAAGATAAATATTACTGAGAATTGAAAATGCAGCAGTGTAAGTAGCACCGTTTTAGACATCACTGTTCAGGAAGGGAGCTATAAGAGGAGGTACCCCCAAAAGAATCGGAATTGTGCAGGGCAGAATGGAGCTTTTTTTGTTTTTTTTGTTTTTTGTTTTTTGGGGCCTCACTGCACTCCGGTGGTGGGAGGAGGAGGAGGCCCAGCCCCACTGCTGGAATTGAACCTCCGTCCCAGTGGGCCGCAGTCCCGCGCACAACCACGACGCCACCGGGGCTCAGCCCTCTGAATGGAGCGTTTGTAGCTCACATTTTCCCCACTAGGCTAGCATCAAGCGACTCACTCGAGTTAGGGCACCCAATGGCATTGCCTGGGGAGGTTTTCTCTGGTCATAGTGAATTTTTTCATGAAAGCAGTTTTGTAGGAACCGTTTGTGTTTGTGTGATGGCCAATTTAAGAGAACAGCGTGTGGCTGTGAAATTTTGTTTCTAGGCTGGGGAACAATACAGCAGAAACTGTTATGATGTTGAACACAGCTTACAAAGACAGCACTATGGGAAAAACACGTGCGTGAGTGGTTTTCTCGTTTCAAAAAAGTTGACCTATCCATTGTTGACAAAGCTCATTCTGGAGGTCAAGTATATAAGCAAAAATGTCGACTCCTAGTGCATTTGGAGTTCATTTCACTAAGTCAGACTGTTAACCAAGCTTTCCATTTAGAAGTTCTAAAAAGACTTTATAACAGTGTGTGACCCAAAAAGACCTGATTTGTGACAGAAGGGAGACAAGTTTTGCCACCATGACAAAGCACCTGCTCATGCAGCCATCTTGGTGTGGCAGTTTGGGGCAAAACCAGCAGGCCTCTCATGCCCCATGCACCTGACCTAGCTCCGAGACATCTTTTTGCTTCCGAGAACGAAGACTGACATAAAGGATAGCAATCTGATGATAGAGAAGAGGTGAAGAGAAGAAACAAGGTGGTGCTGTCAGCCATCTAAACAGATGAGTTGGAAAAATGTTGCCAAGAATGGAATTACAGATCTGACAAATGTATTAAGTGTAATGGGGTGTATTTTAAAGGTGATAAGGTTGTTTTGTAAAAGAACTTAAACACATAACTTTGGAGGGGGGAATTCTGGGATTTTTGGGGTACCCTCATAGGCTGTTTCCCCTCTACTGAGGATCTTACTTTCTAAAGATTTTTGCCATCAGTGAAACTACTTCTTTCACTAGGGCTGAGCCCCAGTGGCGTAGTGGTTGTGTGCAGGACTGCAGCCCAATGGGATGGAGATTCAAATCCAGCAGCAGCTCTACAAGAGCAAGGCTAGGCCTCCTATTCCCACCACCCGAGGGCAGTGATGCCCCCTCAAAAAAACCAAACAACAACAGAAAAGAAGTACTTCTCTCTTAAAAAACTAGGACCCTGGGCTAAGCCCCGGTGGCGTAGTGGTTGTGCGTGGGACTACGGCCCACTGGGATGGAGGTTCAAATCCAGCTCCATGGAGCAAAGGCTGGGCCTCCTATTCCCACCACCTGAGAGCAGTGATGCCCCCCCCCCCAAAAAAAAACTAGGACCCTCCCTAAACTAGTCCAATGGACAGCTCAGGAAGGAAAATGAAAACAGCACCATTTAATCAGCCAAGCATATTTCTTTTAAAAAACTGCTCCCAGGTAAAGTGCACATAAAACTTCCACATATTTACTGGCTGATAAAATATATACATTATTTATTAACTCATATCAAGACATAGTTCATGACAATACAAGGCATGCAAGTGGGATTGTGGGTTACAGGTTGAGCTGCTAACTACCAAATCAGCAGTGAAAGATGAGGCTTTTCAGACCATAAAGACATGCCTTGGAAACCCAAAGGGAGAGTTCTACTCTGTGTACAGGGTCACACTATAAGTCAGAATCACCTCCATGACAGTCGAATCTGCCATGGCATATGGCAATAAAGATGTTTGTCATTTATCAATAACCAACCACAAAGGCATCTCGTCCCTTACATATTTTATCCGCTTTTTTTGGTGGGCATCACTGATCCCTGGTGGAAGTGGGAGGCCCAGCCTTGCTCCTGGAGAGCTGCTGCTGGATTTGAACCACCAACCCTGTGGGCCGCAGTCCCGCACACAACCACTACGCCACCCAGGCTCAGCCCTATCAGCTTTTAATCCCACAATTAGACTATAAACTCGTCTTGGTCATCCCATCTCTAGACATGGTACATATAGGAATATATAACAAGTATATGAAATCGCCATAAATTAATGACTGAAAAGAAGAAACTCATTTTGAATACAGGCTAACACAGGTAAAGTGCAAGAAGAAAATCAAATAGCAAGAATCTTTAAGAGCTCAGTAAACACTACTTCAATAAATCTAAAATAGCATCACTCAAATGTGGCAGCGAAGGGTACAAAAAAGCGAGCAAGGAGGGCGGAGCCCCGGTGGCGTAATGGTTGTGTGCACGGGACTGCGGCACACTGGGTTGGAGGTCCAAATCCTGCAGCAGCTCTACAGGAGCAAGACTGGGCCTCCCACGCCCACCACCAGTGGGCAGTGATGCCCCCCCCCAAAAAAAAAAGAGCGAAGAAATGATTAATGTGTGCGTTCTTGCTGTAGCAAATGCTTCACTCACATTTTCACAAGTAATCGCAACAGTTCTCCAAACTCAAAAAAACTAAACTCCATGTCGACTCCCTAGCGACCCTACAGGGCAGCGTAAAAGTGCTCTTGTGAGTTTACAAGTGTTAGGGGAGCAGAAAGTCGCGTCTAGGGCTTTCAAACTGCCGGGCTGGCGGGTGGCCAGCAGCCCAGCCGAGCCCCAGCGCCCCCAGGCATCCTACACACATGACCGAGGAAGGAGACAGGCTGGGATTTTTCAACTTCTCTTCACGAACGACCACCATGAAGTGTGACTGCTCTAACCGCTTAGTGAGCTGACACTCGGGGGGCTTACCTGCCCCAGAGTGCCATCGGCTTTCAATGGACACGTCCGGGCCGCCCGCCCCCTCTGCCAAGTCCCCCCAAGTCTGCGCTCCGAACGCCAGGCCGCGGCACTTCCTCGGACCGAACGCCCCTTCAGGGTGCCGGGCCCAGAGCGCCCCGCGGTGGGCTCCGCCGCTGGCCGTCCGCGGCCGGGCCTCGGCCGAACCCGACAGCCCCAGGGCGGCAGAGAACCACACCGAGAGCCGAGGAGGCGGAGGCGACGCCCCTCTTCCCCGCGCCGAGAAGCCCAGAAGCCCCGCGCACTTACACCACTCGATCCAGAGCGTCCATCGCCGCCGCAGGTAGAGCCGGGGCCGCGCACGTGCGCCGCGCGGAGACACCACTCGGGGCGGGGCCGCCAAGCAAGCGGAACCGGAAGTTGGGGGTGGGCGTCACTTCCTGGGGCCGCCGCGCCGTGGGTCCCCGGCGGCGCCGGCGGCCATTTTGAACCGGCTCTGGTTCTGTTGCCTTGGTAACGAGGTTTTGCCCAGCCGTTCATCCACAGATGCGGGAGAAGGCTCGACGTGGCGTCACCTGTCCCCGCGTGCACGCTCGCATCCGCTGTCCCGGAGTGAGGTGTCGTTCTTCAGAGAATCGCTCAGGGGCGCGTCCCAGTAGGTAGTCATTAAAAATGGTAATAATGTGTTCTCACAGAACTGTACGTGTAAATACTGAAATGGAAAATATTTTGCTACGTAGGTGTACCAGGATAAAAAAAGATATTGATGCGAAATGCACACTGTTGACTAAACTGAGATCAGCGAGATCGCTTGATCATCATTGTGCTTGACGCATAAAAGTACTCAGAAGGGACTTTTCCCCCCCAGCTTTTAAATTGTGCTATGTAATCCACGTGTCAGGACAAAATTCACCCTGAAAAGTGCACAATTAAGTCGTTTTTATCAGAATCACACAATTGTGTAATCATCATCACTGTCCAGTTCCAGGATGTTTACATTATCCCAAAGAAACCCACCCACAATGGCCCTGTCACTCCTATTTTTTCCCTCCCACCAGCTATAGTAACTACTAATTTAACCACTGTTTCGCCGGCATTGCCTATTCTGGACGCATCCAAAAGGGACTCTAGCGTAAAGTGACCCGACGTCCCGCTTTTTAACAATTTAACAATGTCCCACGGCATTTTAAAATTAGAATGAATATATTGCAATACTATTTTTGCGTTCAATGAAAATTTTTGTTGCTCCATATAGACCAAATTTTTAATCCAGAAACACCCTCACCCCACCACCACCCCCCATCAATGGTGTCCCACTTAAAATCTGGTCACTTTACTCTAGTGGCACAATGGTCAATGGGTTAAGTGTCAGGCTGCTACTGAAAAGGTCAGCAGTTCGGTCCTCCTGCCTGTCTGCTCCCTAAAGCTTTCCAGCCTCAGACACTCTAGGCCTTACGGCCTCAGTAGCTATCTCCTGTAGAGCTGCTATGAGTCGAATCAACTTGATGGCAATGAGTTGGGGGTTTTTAAAAATATATTCACCGGCTGAGCCCCGGTGCCGCAGTGGTTGTGCGCGGGACTGCGGCCCACTGGGACGGAGGTTCAATTCCAGCAGTGGGGCTGGGCCTCCTCCTCCCACCACCGAGAGCAGTGATGCCCAACAAAAAGAAAAAAAGTATTCCATTGTGTGGATATGCCACATGTTGTTTATGTTTGCCACTTGATGGGTATTTAAGTTGTAGCCATGTTTTGATTTTTTATAAATAATGCTACTTTGAACAACCATATAAGCTTTCATGTATATGCATGTTTTCAGTTTTCGTGGGTCCACCTAGGAGTAGAACTAGTGGGTTATATGATAACTGCATCCAACATTTTGAGGAAGTGCCAAACCATTGTCCATTTTGACTGCACTAACCTCCAGCAATGTTTTCAGAAATTATCACAAACTCACTGGTCTAAGGAACACAGATTTAGTCTTCTATCAGGCAGGTCAGGATAAATCCCACCAGTCTAAAATCAAGAGATCAGAACATTGTGTTTTTCCTGAGACTTCTGTAGAGTTCTCTCCCCACTTGGAGAACTGTATTTCTTGGCTTGTGGCCCCTCCGCCCCCCCCCCTTCAGAATGTATTGCATGGATCTCTGCTTTTGTTGTTTCCTCTTTCCCTAACCCTGGGGCTCACGCGAATAACGTAGGTCATCTAATGCAAATCCTTAATTGAGTTATACAGCCTCGTCCTAAGGGTCATGGGAGGGTCATTTCTGAGCTGGAATTAGAAGTAGGGATGAACTATGAGTTTAGATGTCATAAAATGAGGGTAATTTGTTGTCTTTAGGTTCCACAGAGTACGGGTCAGATCTCACTTCCTGACCCGTGGCAACCCCATACACGGGAGAACACAAGCCTGCTAGGCCCTGCCCCCTTGAATTGTTCCTAGGCTTGAGTCCATTGTTGTAGCCACTGTGTCCATCCATCTCATTAAGGGCCTTTCTCTTTTTCAATGCCCCTCTACCCAATATGATGTCCTTCTCCAGGACTGGTCTCTCCTGACAACATGTCCAAAGCACATGGGACAGTCTTGCCATGCTTGTGTCTAAGGAGCATTCTGACTAATCTTCTTTCAAAACACATTTGTTTGTTCTTTTGAGCAGTTTAGCAGTTGTAGGAAAAATATTTTCTGTTAATTTTCCATATCGTTTTATTTGTGTCTGTATGCCGTGCATAATGAACTAACCATGGGACTGCTTTTTTCAATTCAAGCAGGTTTTCACTTTGGGTCCCAGATATTCACTGTCTTCAGTTAATAAATAGTTCCTGACTGCCTACAAAAAAACATTATACATCTGAGCCCTGGTGGTGCAGTGGTTGTGTGCGGGACTGGGGACCACAGGGTTGACAGTTCAAATCCAGCAGCAGGTCTCCAGGAGCAAGGCTGGGCTTCCTACTCCCACCAGGGAAATTATGTGGGGAGCAGGGGGGCGGAGAGAAAGAAAAAAAAACTTATGCTAGATACCATGGAACTCACATATGAATGAGATGGTTTCTGCCTCCAAGAGAACCCACACTAATCAAAGAGGTAAAATGTGTTGAAAATATGTAGCTTAAAAAATGACAGTATAGTATAAGATCTTAAAATTTAAGATCTTTTCCCTAAAATTCAGAGAAAAATACATAAATAAAAGCCAGGTCACCTTTCCGTAAATAGTTATTTTCTGATGCATTCCTGGAAAAGTCTAGGAAGCGAAGAAACATCAGTGAAGCCAGTGATCCAGAAATCAATGGGACAGCCCTGTTTTTTCTGGATCTCACAAGTTTTTCACCTTTGACAGAGTGTAATGTGACCACTGTTCTCTTGCTATCAGTGGGAAAATTTGAGTTTTACTTCTCTGGCAGGTTTTCACCTTATACAGTATTGATCTCACTTGATTGGCAGGCTAGGCTTGGTCGATAATATTACCTAACCACACACCATCACTATAACTCATATGACTTGCAGATTACTCACTGATGCACAGGTCTTTCTTCGACTTGCCTTTCTCCCTAATACCCCCTTCTCTAACTGTTTGCTATCTTATTTCCTTAATTGTAACATACTCAAGAGAACCTATACTCTCAGAAGTTGAACAAATGTGCAATAAGCACATGTATTAAGATATTATAGGGCCAGGCAAAATGTCATTGTTATCCATGAGGTCTCTATCAGCTGGAGTGGACTTGACAGTAACAACTAACCGCGTGCTGTGGGGTCCAGCCCCCACAGTCCAATGGTCCTGTGGAGCAACAGGCACATTTCAAGAAACAAAGATGACAGAATAGGGGGGTGCAGAGGACTCTGTTCTCAAGAGAAGCAAGAAGCAGAAGCGTCCTGAGCTTATTCAGCAATGGGTTATTATAGCTCTTGACACAGGCAAGGCTCTTGTTCATCACATACCTCAAACAAATAGGCAATGCATTAATCTTGAATATTCCAAGTCTTCAGAGGGAACACTTCAAAGAGAGTAGCACCTACTCCTTGAGATAAGCATACACTATCTCTGTGTGAGAGGAGTCAAGCATCTGGAGACAACAACTTGGTCTAAGTGCCAATGAAGTGCAGGTGCCGTGTGGCAAAGCATCCTCCCTGGAACATTGTGCACAGAGGCGGCACTTTCTGTATCATCTCCGACTGTGGAGCCATGCCTCTCACCAACCCTGTGTTCGCCAGTGCTAGAAGCAGCCCATCTACACTTTCTTCCACGTGCTCAGTTCCCACAACGTGCAACGTGTACGAATATCCAAACGATGAATGTATGCGGCTAAAGCAGAGGTTCCCAATCTTCCTAATGCCGTGACCCTTTAATACAGTTCATGTTGTGGTGACCCCCAACCATAAAATTATTTTCTTTGCTACTTCATACCTGTCATTTTGCTTCTGTTAGGAAACGGATGGCCCCTGTGAAAGGGTGGTTTGACCCCCCCAAAGGGGTCATAATCCGTAGGTTGAGAACCACAGGTTGGGCTAAAGGTTTAGGTCCACCCAGAGGCACCTCTTGGTTTTTCCCAACAGTTTTATTGGCATAAGATGCACATATTATAAAATTCAATAGTTTAGTCATATCAAGAAGAGCTGAGAAGAATTGTATGACCATCACCACAATCACTTTCAGAACATTTTGTTCATTCTTGTAAGCAAGGCCATTCACATTCCTGGTCCATGGTCAGAGATGATTTACCAAGGGCTTCATCCACAAGTATTTCCTTCACTTTCTTTTTCTCTTTCTTTTTTTTTTTTTTCGGGCATCACTGCTCTCCGGTGGTGGGAGTAGGAGGCCCAGCCCCACTGCTGGAATTGAACCTCCGACCCAGTGGGCTGCAGTCCTGCGCACAACCACTATGCCACCGGGGCTCAGCCCCACTTTCTTTCTCAAAACTAAAATAGCTTTAAAATGGGACAAACAGCGGGTGATCAAATGATACTACATTTTCAACTTTATAATGTCCCCTGTCTGATAACAAGGCAATTTCATATCCCTCAACCATGATTGGAGGTGGTTCACCAAAGGCTAAATCCATGTGTGGACCCTGCAGATGAATTTTGGGCTTCCTCTGTCATCTATAACTTTCAGAAACCAGGTGTTTACAATTTAAGCTCTGATGTCATCCCCTCCTGTAAATTTGGATTATATTATTTACAATCCTTGTGTGCTTCCTCCATCTACACTTAGTTGCTTGTTTACAAACAAGCCATTAAGACTTCAGAAGGTATTGAAGCATCATCCGATTTCCCCCCCACCCTTTGCTATAGCACCCATATTTCCAGTGATATTTTCTTAAGTTTGATTGGCACACAGTACACAGACTATTACAATTCAATCAGTCATATCAAGAATTCTACAATCATTACCACAGTCAATTTTGAGCATTTTTTCATGGTCTTAAAATACATTGTGTAAATGATTTCATGAGGTCAAGCATCAAGCAGAATCATATCTTTCATTATTATTATTATTGGGGGGGGGGCACCAATGCCTTCTGGTGGTCATGGGAGCTACCCAGCGCTGCTCCTGAGAGCTGCCGCTGCATTTGAACCGCCAAGCCCACCGTCCGCACTCAACCATTTATGCTACCGGTCTCAGCCCGCAGAATCATCTTTTTTTTTTTTTTTTGGCATCACTGCTCTCCGGTGGTGGGAGTAGGAGGCCCAGCCCCACTGCTGGAATTGAACCTCCGTCCCAGTGGGCCGCAGTCCCGCGCACAATCACTACGCCATCGGGGCTCAGCCCAAAATCATCTTTTTTTTTTTTTTCAGTTTG
The DNA here is from genome assembly GCA_004026705.1 of Nesogale talazaci. Taxonomy (NCBI): domain Eukaryota; kingdom Metazoa; phylum Chordata; class Mammalia; order Afrosoricida; family Tenrecidae; genus Nesogale; species Nesogale talazaci. The sequence goes on along the minus strand of PVJH01000011.1, from coordinate 177,304 downwards.
TTTTTTTTTAGGCATCACTGACCTCTGGTGGTAGGAGTAGGAGGCCCAGCCTTTGCTCCTGTGAGCTGGAATTGAACCTCCAACCCAGTGGGCCGCAGTCCCGCGCACAACCACTACGCCACTGAGGCTCAACCCCAGAATCATATCTTAAGAACAAATTGCTCGCCAAAGTGATCTCTACAAAGGCAGTGGCCATGGAGGAAGCCAATTTGATAGAGGGGGAAGCAGAAGCAGAAACTAACTACAAACAAAACTTTGGACCAAAATACTTTCTCAAAGAAAAATAAAAAGGAAACTATTCTGTCATAACTACCCAAGGACTATTAAGGAAAAATTGTGTTACTTTAAAAATCTGTTTTGGGCTGAGCCCCGGTGGTGTAGTGGTTGTGCGCAGGACTGCGGTCCACTAGGACGGAGGTTCAATTCCAGCAGTGGGGCTGCGCCTCCTACTCCCACGCCGGAGAGCAGTGATGCCAAAAAAGAAAAAAATCTGTTTTAAGTTCTTCCATAATTTTTAGATTCTTGTGAGGAAAATGTAAAGCCTGTTTTATTTGGTTTTTATTATATTGCTTTCAACAATGTGTAAAACTTGACTTGTGTGCTTGTTATAATTCTCTTTAAGTTTCTCTGAAATCCACTTTTCATTTGATTCTTTCCAGTAAGTGAGGCTAGCAATACAAAGGCCTTCCACAAACATCTAGCCATCTAACATGGAGAGATAACTTAGTTTGCCTGTAAGAACCAACTAGATAGGAGAAGGGTGGTTGGGGTTTCTGTTAGTCCGGGTAGACTAGAGAAACAAATTGATAGATACGCATATGGATATAAGGTAAAGGTTTATCTAGAAGAGGAATAGAACATTGATAAAGCATCCCAACCCAGTCCAGTCCAAGGTCATAAGTCCGATATTAGCCTATATGTCTGTTGCCAGTCTATAAAGTCTCCTTCTAACTCACGAACCACATGCACAAGCACAGGACAATCACAGGCCAGTGGGTGCAGTCTTGTGTGTCTAGTGGCAGTAGAAGCATCTCAGCACTGACAGGGGTCTCGCTGTGGCTCCTCTGGCCCCAGAGTCTGGTTCCATCAGGGCAAGCCCATGTGGCTTCTCCTCTGGTTCCTCACATGCTTCCATCTTGTCTTGTTGGTAGACCGACTCCAAGAGACGGAGTCAAGTCTCTCTCTTCCAATTGGGAAAATAGCATGAGACTACCCAGAATTCTCAGGAGAAAGCCATGCACACACAGAGACCTCACTGGCTATCTCCAGATTGACAGGCTAGATTCCACTCCTAGACTCCCAATGATGAAATTGACACAAGTACATGACTGCCACAATACTGTTCACTCGGTAAACCCAACACAAATGCTGGCCAGTAGGGTGCCTTTCTGGCATTTTCTTGGGAATCTGCAAAAACCTCCCTTACCCCCTCCCCAGTTAAGACCATTTAAAGTGTGTGCTAAACTACAGAATACTAAAGTTTGGCCAAAACAAAAAGAACTGCTCTTCAAAAAAAAAAAAACTGCTCTTCAAATTGGTCTAAAATTAAGTACAAGCTTAAATACCATTCCTGCATTTTCTAAGTCTGGTTAACCTTAGTCATCACTCACCTCTTGTGTTTCCCGGGACAGTTAAGTAAGCATCAAAATGAAGAGTCAGTGTGGTGAATAGAAATTCAGGTCCCAATCCTCAGAACCTGTGTTACCTTATATGACAACATAGAGTTTGCAGAAGTGATTGGGTTAGGAGCATGAACTGGGACAATTATCCTGGATTTTCTGAGTGAGCCTAAAATAATGACAAGGCATTTAAGATTGCAGTAATGTGAGTCAGATGTGGCTGCAAAAGCCAGTGTGAGCAGTATTAGAAGATGCTGTACTGCTAACTCCCGAGGTGGGGGAAGGGTCAGAAGCCAAGGCATGTAGATGGCCTCTGGAGGCTGAAAAGGAAAAGGAAATGGTTCTGTTTGGACCATCTACAAGGAATCTGTTATCTTGACATTAGCCCTAAGACTGATTTCAAATTGTAATCTGTTGCTTTAAGCCACTACATTTTTGGTATGTATTATAGCAGCAATAGGATATTAATAGAAAATAGAAGTATAAGTGGAAGTAAAGAATTATTAAGATATGATAGAGGAGGGCTGAGCCCCGGTGGCGTAGTGGTTGAGTGCGGGACTGCGGCCCACTGGCTTGGTGGTTCAAATCAAGCAGCAGCAAGGCTGGGTAGCTCCCACGACCACCAGAGGGCAGTGATGCCAAAAAAAAAAAAAAAAAGATATGATAGAGGAACAAATCTTTATTTTTCTAACTTGAGGAAACAGGGCCTTGGCTACTTTGATATCTTCATTAATATACTAATTACCTTAAACCCAGGTAAACTTGTAAAATATCTAGAAACTAGTAAGTAAGTCATTCTATTTTATTACTATAATCTGTATTCTTTTTTTGTTTTTTTGGGGGGGGCATCACTGCCCTCTGGTGGTGGGAGTAGGGGGGCCCAGCCTTTGCTCTTGAGGAGCTGGAATTGAACCTCCATCCCAGTGGGCCGCAATCCCGCGCACAACCACTACGCCACCGGGGCTCAGCCCATAAAATGATTTTTTTAAAGAAAAGATTCTCTATGATGTAACCTAACAATATGAACATTTCAGGTGGAAGCAAAAGCAACTCATTTCATTCAGGATCAAAGTAGTAGTCATTGTGACAACCATAAAGACTGGTCCGAAGGTTCGTTTGTAAGTAATTCCAGTAAGTCAATATGGTAGTGAGTGGATCAATGGCTGGGAAATGTGCAGATAAAATTTTAGAATCACACAATGCCATGCACATATTTGAAAAATCAGACTTTTATTTGAGTAAATCTCACACCTTTATCCTTATTAACAAGGAGGGGTAACAGCACACTCCCTTCTCTCCAAAATTTTAGGACTTTATTTTCCTTCTCCAACATAAGCTTACTCACTCTTGCTCCTTCTAACAGAAAGACGAGGGCTTAGATCATCTTCCTTTGTAGGATTAACAATCTCAGGAATCTTCCACTGTACTTCTTGATACTTCTCTGGATTTTGTTTTAAAAAATACATAATGAATCAGGACTAAGTTTGTTTGTCCCAGAGTGACTGAACCAAGAGAAGTTTCATTCTCTTCACACAAAAGAAGGCGAGGGCGGCAATGGTAATGTACTCTGCCTGAGCAGCAGCAGCGGTCACGGGATTGGAATGACCTCCACATGCACAGGACAGAGTCGCTTTGCCAGATCTCATCTGCCAGGCTCACTGACCTGTGTGGCTTACAGAGCCAGAGATGCACTCTGATCGCTCGGTAGCAGCAGGCTTTCCAGCTGGAAGAATCTTCACTGTCCTCCCAGTCCCATTATACCTGGGGTCACCCGCCACTAGCTGTGACTCCATGAAAGCCAACGATACAAGTTGATGGAGGTTTCTGGTGCTTGTAATTGAATACTAATATACTTACCTTAGTAAAACAACCAAATTGAAAGGATTCATCAGGGATGAGTCTAGGATTAATTTACGCAGTTTGGGGTTTAGTTTTTAGTTCAATTCATGCTTGGTCTTGGAATGACAGCTATATTAGGTTTTGCTCTACTTAGAAAGCCAACAAAAAGAATAAAATACACGAACAAATGGAACCTACAGATATAAAAACGACAGAGTTCATGATATGCGGCATCAGGAGGAACATTTCATCGAGGAGTGGCTTCCAACGCACCATCTTGAGAATCCATAAAAACAAAACCTTCTGTATCAAAAGAAGGGATTTCGATAAGAGGACTCGAATCCTCTATATCCAAGTGCAGCGGTTTCTCTTGTTCGTAACTCAGGTCTGAATTATCTTTCATTTCAATATCTTGCTCCTTCAACTCTAAAGATGTGTTTGGGGCTGAGGCTGCCATATCTTCGTCTTCGTGGAGAAAGCTACACATCATGCTGGGTCTATAGGACGAATCATTGTCGTTGATTTGCAGCCATTCCACACCACCTAATTTGAGGGGTAGAGGAAGACATGCCAAGGGGGGAAAAACACAAAAAATGAATTTTAGATACGTATGTTTTCTTAAATTAAGCATATTAATCATATTTCTCTTTAATTTTTTACCCCATAAATACATGTCACAGTAAAACCCCAGTGAAAACTAAGGAATGCCATGGTGGCTGTAACTGATAAAATCATGTAAGTTCCACCTTCCATGGATACTTTAGGATTTTTCATCAAAAACCACTGTAGGGTAGGCTTCATTAAAAAGCAATAAATGTAATCAACTCCACTTGATATTCTCAGCACTTTCTACAGAGTTCAATTATCTTCTTATTCTGAAAACCAATTTGAACCCTCACTGTCTTCTCATGCCTTAAAGCAGTGGTTCTTAACCTTCCTAATGCTATGACCCTTTAATACAGTCCCTCATGTTGTGGAGACCACCCCAACCATCAAATTATTTTCATTGCTACTTCATAACTGGGTCGTTCGACCACCAAAGGGGTCGTGGATCACAGGCTAAGAACTACTGTCTTAAGAAAACTCTGTCACTTCCCTATAATATTTTCTCCAGCTATTCAGTTTTCATAATATACTGTCATGGATACTACTACTTTATGGTGTTCCAAGTCAGGGCTCTCATGTCATCTTTGTTTTGTTTTGTTTTGGGGGGGGGGAGCATCACTTCTCATGCCATCTTAAGGTAAAACATCTACTTGTGAAATAATCTTATCTAAATAAATATTTTGTTCTTTTCTATATTTGCTGTTAAAGCCTTATTCTCTCAATGAGTCTCTTAAAATTTCTTTAATAATGCTACGGAGTTTTTCTTCTTTACTACCTTTTTGTATGTATGGGTGATCCAAGTGAGTTTTATGAAAGCTAGAATAAGTGTCAGGTTTACACAGACACCCACAGGGCCCCTCATCCCCGTCTGCCTGCCTGGAAGCTGCTCCGATACCTCCATCACTTCTTCAGCAAGCTCAATTGATTTCCCTCTCATCCTTGAACACTCCAGCGGCTATCTCTAAGATACAGTTCTGTTCCTCCTCCACAACTTCAGCTAACTCCTCTGGAGCTGTTTAAGGAAACATCTTCACTGCTCATGTCTTTTATGTCCTATTCCAAAGAGTCTCTCTTATCAAAATGGATAAATCCTTTTCTCTCCAACTCACTTTCAGCTGTTAACTTACCTAATTTTTTCCCTATAATAATAATAATAATGTTTTCCCAGTCACTTAGGCTTAAAATCTTGAAGCCATATTTCACTCCGGTTACTTCACAAAGTACTTGGCATATAAGACCCACTATAAGCAGTAAGTTGAATGGAATGTGTGCACTTCAAAGTTTCCGTCGTCTTTGTTGTGGCCTGTCTCTAGCCAGCACCACATTTGGCAGCCAGCCTCCAAGAGGGCCTCCGGTGAGCCTCTCTGTTAGCAGCTATGCTCTGTGTAGTTCCAAAGGAGCCTCGCAGCAGCGTGGTTACAGTGGGTCGACCTTTGAACACATCAGCTCCTCTGTAGGAGGGAGACGTGACGGTAGAGGCTTCCTTCAAGACTTGTTGCCTCGGAAACGCTGTGGGACAATTAGATTCTGTCCCCCGGTCACTGCGAGTTGGAACTGACTCCGGGGTATAGCCACCTCCTACACCACATTAGGGTAACGGGTAATGCTGCATAAGACATTGCTCTCATGGATCAGACCGAGAAGTTAACTGCCAGGGTCTAGCAGTTCTGTGGGGAGGTCCATGTTGCATGTGGCAAGGAAGTGAGGCCTCCAGCCAACAGCCAGCATCAGCTTGCCAGTCATATGCCTAAGCTGTCTGACAATCAGATCTTCTAACCTGAGTCAGTCTTCAGATGATGGAACCTCCAGCCAACACACGCTAATATAAACTCAAGGGAGACCCTGAACCAGAACCACCTGGCCAAGGCGCTCCCAAATTCTAGACTCATAGGAACTATGGAAGATAGTGGCTCTCATTATTTTGTTTTATACCTGTGAAGTGTAGAGGTTATTGCTTCTTCAGCATTGGATGACTACTACAACTTTGAATTAGTTGGTTGCTATCCAACTATTAAAGGAAATGTCCTCTCTTTCTAAAGATAATGGGATTATTAAAGACTATTGAAAAAGAAAACCCTAAAACTTCCTTTTGAAATAGTGTCTAACACATAGCCAAGTTTATCTGATATAGCTGTCTTCCAAGTGCATTCTAGAATTTCAGGTACCTCCTTCTGCCTCTAATTCTGCAGGGTGCCAAAGAAAAGGTGGTATTTTTGCTATATATATGAGCAAAGGTGGTTTTTTTTTTTTTAGTTATGTAAATTTAATGTCACTAAATTCTATATGATTAATATACCTTCAAATATTTCTTCCTAAAGTTTATCAAGTTAGGAATACCAGAGTTATATTTGTCAGAGTTCCAAATATTCCACTGAGTCTTCAAGCCATCAAGCAGTTATTCTAGTCTTACAACATGTGCCTGCTTTGAGTGAAACCGTGGTCTAAAATGTCACTAGTTGGGGTCATCTAGCCACTGCAGGAAACTAAAATTAAGAACTGGCCTTAGGACTAACAACTAGTTATACTAAAGTCTCAACCACAGATAAAGCCAACTTCTTCTAATTGTAAGCTTTTTGAAGAAGGTCATTGCACCAAAAGTTGCTATGGGATTCCCTGGGCTTACACTTTAGAAATTCAGGACGACTGCTGCCATATTTTCTCTTCTTACTAGGAAGTTTTTCTTTTTTTTTTGTTTTTTTGGGGGGCATCACTGCCCTCTGGTGGTCGTGGGAGCTACCAAGCGCTGCTCCTGAGAGCTGCCGCTGGATTTGAACCACCACGCCCACAGGTCGCAGTCCCGCACTCAACCACCATGCCACCGGGGCTCAGCCCAGGAAGTTTTTCTTAAAAAAGGGCAAAGATGAAAAAAGAAAAGACTGAATTCCATGTGAGTTGGAAATCATGGTTTTTTGGCAAATCTCTTAAAGTTGTTTCTTTTTTTCTTTTTTGGGGCATCACTGCCCTCTGGTGGTAGGAGTAGGAGGCCCAGCCTTTGCTCCTGTGGAGCTGGAATTGAACCTCCATCCCAGTGGACTGCAGTCCCGTGCACAACCACTGTGCCACCGGGGCTCAGCCCTACAGTTGTTTCTTTTTTTTTTTTTTTTTTTTTTTTTTTTTTAAGTTTTTTGGGCATCACTGCTCTCCGGTGGTGGGAGTAGGAGGCCCAGCCCCACTGCTGGAATTGAACCTCCGTCCCAGTGGGCCGCAGTCCCGCGCACAACCACTACGCCACTGGGGCTCAGCCTCTACAGTTGTTTCTAATGACAAGAAAATACCATAGAGATTTCTTACCAGTGCCCATTGCTATATTACAGTTGAACTGAGTTTTAAATCTATACTTAGTACTTCTTATGGAACACCACAAATTTCATATATTACACACTGTACATACATCTCGTTACTACTAGAAAAACCATGAAATGTTCTGGCTGCAATATATCACTGTTAAAACCCATGTTGAACAGCCTATTTTCAGAGAATCAATTTAACTAACCTTTGGTTTCTTCTCCTTCCTTCTTTTCCGTCAGAAGAGTTCTTGTCATGTTGAGTTTCTTCATTGTGTGGCATTTGTATTTTAACATCGTTTTATTATTGCCTTCAGCATCCACTAGGACATAAAATGAAAATTATTATATTGACTGATACCATCAAATAAAAGAATCATGTTAAGCCTGGATAATCTCAGTTTAGGGAGTTGGACTAAAGTATTTCCTGTCAAGATACTATAATTTGAAGTTTACTTCATCTTTTCAGCTCCAAGAATAGAAAAAGAGAAAAAACTCCTTAACAACTGAAGGCCAACCAGATTTAAAAACAGCAAGACCATAAATGAGATTAAAGCTCTGAGCCTACTAGACTCCGGCCCTGAAGTAGGAATTTGGCTCCACAGATAGGGAGTTTTAGGAGCCCAAGTGGTGGGGGAGGCTGTGCCCTGAGCTGTTAGAAACAAGGCCAGTGGTTCGAATCCATCCATCGCTCTGAGGGAGAAAGATGAGGCTGTCTACTCCAAAAGGACAGTTCTACCTTGTCCTATAGAATTGCTGAGTTGAAATTGACTCGATGGCAGTGAGCTTTTGTTTGTTAATAAGGTCTACAGTTTTCCCACTCAAAAGGAAAGACCAGAGTCAAACTCACTATATCAAGCCAAAGGCTGGAATAAGAACAACCCAACTCCTGAGAGCTTTGGGAGGAACCCAGTTAATGGGGCGGGGAGTGGAGGGGAGAGAGGTCAACTTTTTAGAAAACTACAGGGTAGGGCTGAGCCCCAGTGGCGTAGTGGTTGAGTGCGGGACTGCAGCCCACTGGCTTGGCAGTTCAAATCCAGCAGCAGCTCTTCAGGAGCAAGGTTGGGCCTCCCACTTCCACCAGAGGACAGTGATGCCCCCCCCCCCCCCCCCCCCCCCCC